>JAIMZG010000623.1:0-49810 GCA_020466075.1 Colletotrichum coccodes
CACGGGATCTGATGCTGGGCACGTCCAGAGGAACCACATGTTACAGAATACCACTCTATCAATCGATCAGAATCCTCTCTGTCTCTTACGTATTTATTCTTCCGTTCCAGATGTTCCTTCAGTCTACGCCGTCATCAAAACCAACAAGCATGCACAACTGATGATGGACATCTCTGAGACCAGGCATATCCCCTTCTTTAATAATGACGTGTGACACGCACCCTGCTACATACGACCATACCCGTTGGAAAGCTCGGGATCCGTCCGCTCTCCCATAGATAAGCCAACGAGGGCCGGATTAGTAGTTGGGTCGGTGACGTCCAGCGAATACCCGGTGCTGTATGTTTTTGTTTTGTCTCCCTCTGTCGCTTGAGATGTCTGAATCCTCCCCGCCTTGGGCAAGTAAGGCTGCTTGCTCCAAGATCGTCACTACACTCCATAGGCAAGAAACCGCAACTACGGTCGGCTAGCTCCTTAGGTTTTGGGAACGCACTGACGAAACAATGCTTGCAGATGAACCACGACGGGTCTTTCGTCGAGCCCATCATGATCTGCTTGGAGAGCCGCCGGCCTGACGCCGTAGTCATAGTTGGTTGGTGTCTTTATTTATGTGGATTATGATCAGACCAGGGGTCATGGCCGGAAGCCTGTCGACCCCTGCAGGATGCCCCATCTAAGCAGAGCTTAATTTGCCTTGGCACAGGAATTCTGGATCCCAATATCCGTTCTCGAGTTCGGGTAACATTCAAGCCTCGAGCAGGTGCCTGAACCGTCGTGGATCTAGGGTCAGTTCAGCCAATCCCCCCCCCAAACCAGAAATATCATCTTGCTATTAGCCTTATGTGGGCATAACCGTTCACCACCGGTGATATCTCCCCCCTTCGCCCATCACAGCCTTCTCAGGTCTATTGCGAGCTTGTCGTCACCAGGGCGGACTGTTGGCCGCCGCACTTATCCCCTTCTGCCGGCGCCAGGCTTTCAAGCGCCACCGCATGAGCAGCATCTAAATGCCCACTTCGACACAAGGAGCAAAAGGCGCATTGGTAGCAACAGCAGGCCTGCAAGCTGCTGAACACAGGCAATGAAAAGAGCATTTACAAGGGGAAAAGGAGAGAAGGGGGGGGGGGGAAGCATAAACGAAACTTCGCTGTGTTCCACGGCGAAGAGCTGCGGCAACACACCTTGGGAAGGCAGTAGAAAGTTGCGTTGTTCATGGAGCTCGACACTACGAACGCTTCGCCAACCAACAGAGGCCACCGAGCTTTGCTCAGAAGCGGGAAAAGACCGCATACGCTCCCACGCCGGACGGGCGCGTGCAATTGCAGGCTACAACACACTCTACGACGAACTTGACTTGTTGCCAGATGCATTGATCGCTGCAGAGGCTTGGGAGAGTGGAAATACGGCTTTGTTCACAGTCACCACTACTCAACCCGTGAGATTTACATTCATGCATGACTATACACTACAGCCAACCTCAAGTCCCCAGAGCCAGAGTATGCCTTAAAGGTGGCACTGTCATTCACTATTTTGAGATACAAGAAACGTAACAGGTAAAATAAATGATTAATATTTTGATGTTCAAGAAGACCAACACGTCGATACAAACGGATCGAGACCTGCCAGCAACAAGCTCGGAAACCAGCTTGCCTACCTGATGTATAAGCCACTCCTCGGGATTTGCTGACTGTGGAAAAGGACATATGTTGACTCTCGCAGCTGCTTAGGGCGGCAACATTGATCGCTATTCGAAACTGCGACGCCCGAAGCCCATTGCCAACGACGTGTCTGCCGTCATTCGGTGCGCCTACCGTCGTATTCCCTTCGCAAGGTCGCGGGGCTCCCGTGTAGAGGAGATCTTTCTGGACGAGGAGGAGGGCGATCGCGTCCGACGAGCCGTCCACGCGCGTTTCAGCACAAACAACGACCTCTCTCGCATCGACAGCGACAGCGACGACGACACACTTCCTGCACTCTTCGTCGGCCACACTAGGACAATCTCCGAGAACTGGAATGGCGACAACCCGACTTGAAGCACCATGTTACTTACGCTCACATGCATTATCGTAAACTGCCGGGGCCTTTTGATGAATTGCAAGGTGACGTGGAATCGTACAACTGCACGAAATGTATCCACTTTCCCTGCTTGGGCCGGTGCCTGTTAAACTATCATCGGTAACACCATCAGCGATAGCTCGGAACTGGCCCTTTCACTTTATCTTCGTGTTCAACGATCGGGTTTGCAGGAGCAGGGGAAATGGAGAATGTTTTACGACAGAGGAGTCAAAGGACCCATGTCCGAGATTCAATTTGAGCACTGGCCAGGTGCCTACACCACCATGCCAGGTCTCTGTGGTATATATGGATGACCCTTCCGTGACCCGGAAATCTTCAAAGTCGAGTTTTGCCTCCAAACGCCTGCTCGCAATGCAAAGTGACAGTCAACAATATACAGCCCTATTACACCACTAATACCTTGAGGTTTAGAACTCCCTGCTCTCGCCAATGTTGCACACATCAAAAACTCCCGTCGCCGGAAGCCCCTTGCGCTTCATAGCCTCCTGCAGGAGCTTGGGCGGCTCGAGCACCTCCTCCATGGTCAAGGCCCAAGTACCCCAATGGATGCCCATGGCGCGCTCGCACTTGGTGTCCTGAAAGATTTCGACCGAGTCAAAGGGGTTGGCGTGCATGCCTGAGAAGGCGACGCGAGGGTAGTACGCGCCAATGGGAATCAGGCCGAGGTCAAATGGTCCGCGCAGGTCACCGATTTGCTTGAACTGCGGGCACATGGGGAGGTGTGCGTATTTCGGACCGTAGTCATCCACGTCGAGTGGTGTCCACGGCACGGCGCGATATCCGGTGTCGCCTCCGAACCAGACCGACTTCCCCGCTGACTTGACACCCCAGGAAGCCCACAGAGTCGTGTCCTTGTCGAATGGCGTGCGCGCCGAGGTGTGCTGACAGGGGAGGCAGGAGATTTGGGCGGTGATGGTCTCGGGGACGTCTTCGGCACCCTTATCCACGGTCAGGGAGATCTCGGCGTCCTCCCACCAGTCGAGCTCGGTCACGTTCTTCAAACCGGCTTTCTTGAACCACGATTCGAGGCCCAGGCCGACAAAGAAATGGGCCTTGGGGTTGTGCTTCTGGATCGTGAGGACGGACTCGTGCGATAGGTGGTCGTAGTGGCTGTGGCTGATTAGGACGGCGTCGACGAAGGGGATGTCGGCGAGATCGCAGGGCTTCGGGGTGTAGCGCTTGGGACCCATGAAGGAGAAGGGCGAGCAGCGATCCTCGAAGACGGGGTCGAAGAGCACGCGCAGACCCGAGGGGAACTCGACGTAGTAGCATGCGTGGCCGAGCCAGGTCGCGCGCAGTTTGTTGGAAGCGGTGCGTGTGGGTAGGAAGTCGGGCCGTAGGACGTTGACGGTCGGCGGCGTGGTGTCGGGGAATTTGAGTTCGCCGGTCAACTGGGGCCTGCAGATCGCGGGTTTGTGTTAGTGGTTGGAGTCGGACAACCTCGCGGTGCGAAGCCGGAAGGGCCGGTATGGTGATACGTACCAGACAACATGTTTAAAGATTTGGGGGAAACCGACCCCCTCGCCAAAGGAAGGGTGCACGTTCTTGAAGCCGACGGTGGTACCGTGCTTCTTGACGTGATGCGGCTTCGAAGAGGCGTCCTCGGGCGCGGGGCCCAAGTCGGGGATCTTGGTGACGGTGGTTGAGTACGAAGCCATTGAGAGGGCGAGAACGGAGGCCGGGGCGGTTGAAGCTTTTCTAGCACCGGGACGTATGGGTGGTTGTTGAAAAAAGCCGCGAAGGAACTGCCTAAACTTGGACATGATGCTTCAAAGGCACTGGCCTGGAAGGGTCGAGGGAAGCAACGCTATATATAGGCAGAGCTGGATGTGCTCTGGAATCAGAGGGAGACAAAGAAGACAGAGGTGGTATGCCCGCCTTGGTCGGCCGGGGAAATGGGTTCGACTAGACGGATCGCGTGTTCCACTCGGGGTTAACGAAAGGGAGAAGCCCGGTCCGAGAAGGCTGCAGAAACCGTACGTGTGCGGGCGGGTAGCTCTATAGTGTGGCTTGGTTCGTGACACTTGTCAGCTGCTGGGACTCAACTTGGATCAACAACACTGGCTCACGAAATGATGAATGGCTGGGGGATGTTGAACCGTCAGTCTGTTAGGCAAGGCGTCAGCTATCTCCGCGTCACCATGTGCGTGTGGGTTTTCGTTTTTGGGTGGAGATACCAGATATAGGACGTAACTGGGACCCTAGATCCCGTTCCCAGGCCTGGATAGTGTCTGTCAACCCCTGCCCTGCCTCTGCCTGCCTTACAGACAAAGGGGGTGGGGCACCGAGCTTTCAAAGTCCTTTTTACCAACCGTTCTGCTTCCGACTCACTGGTACCTTACTGCACTGTACGTAAGGAATAGTTATTCTTCTCAGCCTCGACTGCGGTCGTCTGTGGACTGATCCGGTCCGCCGGTAGTTCGTCACGGAGACACGGTGGAATGGCCCCTCCGTCGCAGGGATGTCGGGAATCGGCACCACCTCCATTTCGTATCTTCGCCTATAGTGTTCAACACAAATATCTGGCCCGTCGTTTCTCGCATGCGGCGAGCTTGAGCGTACTGGCTCGCTGGTACAGCTATCATGCACCGGCCTTGCGCGTGGCTAAACCTCTATGCGCGTCAGCAGTGGTTGACTCGACGTGAGATCGTGCAGATCAAGCCATCCAGGGACCGGCATTCGATCATAATTCGTTGTTTCTTCGGATGCGCATATTGCCGGGGGTTACGAGCAAACTCACTTGCTTTCGAATCATGTTCATATTCACAACGCTATGACCAACACAACAACCCTCGGGCTTGGTTGACGACAGACAGCCAACCGTCTTTCGGACTAGTAAGATAGTTGATCTGACTCGATAAACGCTCACTACCATGCCTGACCCATTCAACCTCGACTTCAAAAGGTCCAGCTGTGTCTTGCAAGAACTACCTCATCGCATTCCCACTCCTGCCTTTCCATCGCCCGCATGTACCTCGTCTTCGCCCGGCCCATATTGACCGGCCACTTATACCTCGTTGCTAACACCAATCGCCGCGTCTCCTGCTCCTTTTCTTGTCGTGTCCGATTCTCCTCGTCAGACCAAGTGAGTCTTCTGGGCGGCTCCAGCCAACCGCTTTTCGCATCGTCGTATTCTGAATCGGAACCCGTGTCTTGACCCATTTTCTCCCGTGTCTCCGGTGCCTCTTTCAGCAGCTCAAGTCTTGGACGCCGGGATGTGTCGATCTCTTCTTTGAGTAAGTCGTCTTTTCGGGCCTGGATTTCACGGAGATTTTGAGTAGTGTTTGCAACTAAGTTTGCAGTAGCAACCCTTTCGTCCTCTTGCCCAGTCCATCGCCGCAGCTTGGCGAGATGATGTGGGATGCGCTCGAACCGATTGGTCTTGATCAAGAGCTGATTTTGAAGCCGGTACAGCTCGGTCTCGCAATCCTGCACGATGTTGTTGCGTAGAGCATTGCTGGCCTTGCAGTCCTTTGCCCGATCTTCCATGGCACGGCATTCGCGCAGCCAACCTTCTACTCTGCTTTGTGCATCTGAGGGTAAACGACGTTCTTCGACTAAACGTTGCAAATCCTGCAAGTCCGCGTCTTCGAACCCATTCTGCCACGTTTGAAGTTTTTTATCCAGTAGTGGGGTGCTGCTGTGTCTGCGAAGTGCGAGATAGGAGGCTTGCCAGGCGGCTTGAGTGTTAGATGCCTCGCTCGACCGAGACACATACCCATCTCTCGCAGGTGTTTGTATTACTGGTGTTGATGTAGTCGACATCGTTGTGCTACCCTTGGGACCCTTGTGTCGCTTGGTCGCTTTCCGGGTCCATAGAACGTATGCTGATTCGTGCCTATTCATGATACCTCTGGACTAAAACACGGTCGACATATTTGGATTTTCCCGCGACGCTTTCTCCAATGCTCATGATGCAGTGCCGGAGATGGCTGTCGCTTCTACCCGCCCAGAACCAAGCAATTGGGCTGGTGAATGGTTAAAGTTACGAATCAAGTGCTCGACCATAGGTCCCGTGGACTCAACTGGCACGCGAAGTCCTCCCAGAAGGGGAACATGTTCGTACAGCAAATAAAGTCCGATTTTTGGGGAGGACTACGCTGCACCCTTGTAACCGTCATCATCCGTCATCGTGGTATCGAGAAACAAGAACCAAGCAAGCCGTTGCCCAAATCTGCGCCCGAACGCTCAGCAAACAAGTACCAGGAGACTCTCCTCATAAAGGACGTCCATCAAGCCGCCCAAGAACTCGCAAAGCAGTTTACATATCCAGGTTCCTGGTATCGTCTCTCACTTCATCACTCCCTAGCTCTTTCACGAGCTCATCGGTAACAAAGCCCTCGTAGTCTTCGAGGTTCCTTTGCACGTGGATCTTGAACTTGATGACATCGTTCAGCATCCGATCAATCTCCGTATGAAGCTCTTCTCGCAGGGAGTTGGCGCGAAGAACAAGTTGTTCGTACCTGTGGATATCATTAGTATCAAAACAGTCAAGAACTATACATGACAACTCACTCAATGCTGGTGTTCATCTCGCGTTGCTCCATCAGCTGCACCGACTCAGTCAGAGTTGCTCGCATCTTTGCGAGCTCCTTCTCCATCTTTTCGATTTGAGCATCGGAGGCCATCTTTTGCGTCGTTGTGACCTATGACATGCCAATTAGTATTGCACCCAATTTCTTCAATCAGTCTTGACATACCTCCTTGGTCTTCTCGTACTCTTCCTCCGCAGCACGGACACGATGCTCCAAGGCCTCTACTTCGTTACGCTTGTCCTCGATCGCTTCCTTGATACCGTCGAGCAGGTCGTGATCCTTCATCATCATATCCATGGCGATGGTCCTCCTTTCGGAGACTTCTTTCCTCAGCGTAAGAAAGCTGTTCTTAACCTGGCCGCGCAGGTCAAGATTTAGAATGTGGGCGGGCTGGTATCCAGTAACAGGATCGGCAAGGAGTCGGTCGCTTGAGGAAGCACCACTCGATCCCTTGAGCTGTGACGAGCTGAAATCTGGACCATCGTTGACCGTAACCTGTAGCTCGTAGTCCTTGCCGTTGGCGTTGACAGCTGTGGCGGGTATCAAACCGATCTGATACGCCAGGGTGTTGTACCTGTCTACCATTCTCTCGAGTTCATCCAGCTTCCTGCTCGCCTCCATTTCTTTGTCGGCGACCTTTTTCTTGACTTCCTCCAGTCTCTGTGACGCGGACTCGATTCCCTTCTGTAGCCGTTCTCGCTCAGCTGTCATGCGGTCGATATCCTGCATGCTGATGCCTAGATCGTCCACAGCCTTCTGCAATCCTCGCCGCTCGTCTTCCACTTCCCGTAGTTCCTCGTTGAGTTTGTCGAGCTCCTCCTGGAGAACCTGTATCCGGGTCTCGTACTTGTCGGATCTTTGCATCGCAAGCGCATTGTATTCCTCGAACTTGACTTTGTCCTCTTCCATGATTCTAAAGTGATTGTCGAGGACAGCGGGGTCCGGAGTGGACTTTTCGAGATCTTCGATCTCGCGCAACAGCCGGTTGTTTTCTCCCTCAAGCATCTCGAGTTCGGAGGTATACTTGGAGTTGGACTGCTCGAAAGCCTGCGCCATCCGTTCAATGTGAGGGGCCAATGCTCGGTTCGCATCTTCGTCGTCGGCATCCTCGTCCATGGCAAGCCAGTCCCTATATGCCTTGCTGAGGAAGTCGAAAATGATGTGGTCACCGGTCACATCGATACCACTCTCGAGGCACGCATCGTCGTATCGGTTGCAGGCATAGCCATCTAGCATCTGCGCTAATTGCATCATCCAGTGCAGCAGCCCCAGGAAAGTGCTCCAATTCTGACCACCGACAGCAGCGATCTGACTCTTGGTGATACTTCTTTCGTACGGGTATCGAAGTTGCTTCAGTATTGGCGGGACTTCTTGGTCAATGTTCTTCTGGAATTTGTGGCTCGGGTCGATGCGCCGGTACAGCCACTGGAACATAAAATTGAAGTCCTTCTGCGTGGGAGATTTGATGATGTTCTGGGAGAGTGTATGTTTCATCTGCATCTCAAAGTTGTTCTGGGCCAGGTAATCCAGCAATTCCTGTCCTATCCTGGCCTGGTATGATCGGTCTCTCAATGGGCGAGGGTCTCGGGGTACGCCGGCAGGCTGGGGTGCTTGCTGGAAGAAGCTCTGGTGACTCATCGGACCAGCAGTCGAAGTTCTTGCGCGGTATACGCTGCTCCTCCTGTCTGCATCTTGTGAAAAACGTCCCGGTGCTGGTGTTGGCGCAAAGGACTTGTCGCGCATCGAAGTGCGCTTCACGGATGAGAGGCCAAGGTCTGCAAGATTGGTGCCCGATGAAGAGCGCTGGAACATGGGCTGGCTAGGCCGTGATAATGCTAAAGAATGTCTGGAACCGGACATAGAGCGTCCATGGCTGTTCGAGTATGGCGCGCCTGCGCCTGAGGCGGATCGTTTCATGGCGGATGCGGGTTGCGGTAGGCCGGTGTTGTAGTTAATACCTCCTAAAGTCTGCGCGATATATCAGTAAGTCGATCCCGATGAGAATGCCTTGTTGCGACAAGTTGATCTCAAGAGTAGAGCTGACCTCTCTTGGCCGACGCACGCTCCACAAGCCGGTGTCTTGCGACATGGTGGGAGGGTGCCAGACAATTATGATTCAGGGGTCAAATCGCAGCCCTCTGGCTGGCGAAGAGACCGGCGATCGCGATAGAATATATCCGGAGTCTTGTTGGTAGAAGCAGGTTGTTACGCGATAGCTGTTCGATGAGATGTTGCGATTTGCGCACGCGCTTCGGTTGTATCGATGGGGGTGGGTGGGATGGCAAAGCCAGGCAGGTGCAAATGTTGACGGAGTTGTTGCTCTGGAGGAAAGTAAACAAATTGCTCTTCCCCTTGCTGATTGGCTGCAAGCAACCCCCCTCAAACAATGGCGCTTGGACCAGCACTCTACTGATGCCCAACACGTGATGAAGGTAGAGTGGAGCTCCGAACAGAGTTGCTCAGCATTTCTTCGAGTTAGGTAAGCCCTCCAGACATTCCCCAGCCGCTGCTTTGCGCCGAAGCCTCGGTTCGGGACCCGGCCACCTATTATTACGTATGTCGTTGAGTCGCAGGCAAACTACCGACGGCTCTTCTCCCACTCTCCAGGTGCATATGCCTCTTGCCTCTGTCGCCTTTGTCACACAGCACCTCCTCTACCGAGAGAGAATGCGACAAGGTTGATAAGGCGACACATTGAGAATGGCGATTCGAGAGGACATTGTCGCCTCGGCGGTATGTAGGCTCTTCTCTCTCCATTTCACGACTTGTCGGCTAATTTAAATCTAGACGCAGTGTTAGTTCTAGATGAATCGACCGATCGCACCCCCGCAAACTGACCAGCTTTCTAGTTCTGCAAGACCCGAGCGTGGCGAGCTCATCGATCGATAACCGTGTAGCTTTCCTCCGGACGAAGAATCTCACTCAGGAAGAGATCGATGCTGCTTTGTCGAGAGTTGGCGCCCAGCCGCCCCGGCTGCTCCGCCAGGTCCGATGCCGGTCGCTCAGCAGCAACAACAATCTTACTACCAACCGTACCCTCCTCAATATGCGGCGTGGCAGCCGCCGCCGCCACCCCCTAAGAGGGACTGGCGAGATTGGTTCATCATGGCGACAGTTGTTGGCGGTGTCAGCTATGGCGCATACACCTTGGCAAAGGTTCGAGTATTGCGATCGCAGATTCCTTGGATGCATGTAATGACACTTCTATAGCGATACGTGTACCCTCTGATTGCACCCCCGACCCCCGAGAGGCTTGAACAGGACAAAAAGTCGATAGAGGAGCAGTTTGACAAGGCATTTGGACTTGTCGAACAGCTCGCAAAGGATACGGAAGAACTCAAGGCAGCGGAGCAACAACGGACAGAGAAGCTGGACACGGCTCTCACAGATCTAGAATCGATCATGCAGGAGCTGAGGTCGGCCAACACGCGGCGAGAAATCGAGACCCAGCGCGTGAAGGATGATGTGCAAATTCTCAAGGATTCTATCCCGAAGGCCATGAACACCCAGAAGGACCTTACCGACTCGAGACTTAAGGAGGTCAACTCGGAGCTCACTAGCCTCAAGACCCTGATCACCCAACGCATGAACGCAGCATCGTCCTCGCCGAGCACAAATGGTCTGCGGACCGGAGGAAACGCCACGGCCTCCTCTCCTGGACTGAACCGCCCTGCCGCGACGGGCAGCGACAACCAAGCGAATAACACCGAATCGATCACCAACTCCGAGACGCCCAAGACGAGTGGCACGCCAACCTTCAACCGGCCCTCGCCATTCACCGGCGCTTCGGGCGCAAAGGCGTCAATTCCGGCGTGGCAGATGGCCATGGCCAACAAGGACTCTGCGGCCTCGTCGGCGTCGAACGGAACCCCTACTGGTAGCAACTCGCAGCAACAACCAACCGGAACTTCGTAACACCATTGAAAGGTATTGAGGCTGGGATGCTCACTGTATAGTAAACGGTATTAGGGATTTCATTGCGTTATGACTGGGAGAGCGACCGATGTAATTGTGCTTTTGGGTTGATAGGCACACTTGTACTAGACACGAGCATTAAAAGCTAGTACCAAGGAAACGGCATGGAGTATCCGAATGACATATGTGACGACTTACCACGTGCAGCAGCCAGGCAGTCATAAGCCCTAGAACCCAGCTTTAGGCAAGTCGACACGAAAAGTAAAGTTAGCAAAGGGATCATTTGACATGTCTCACACGGGCCGGCTGCCATTTGGGTGTCACCATTATTATCCCCATGCGAAGCGGGTCTCGCAGAGAAAGATTCGGCTAGATTTGGCGTCAGTCATTTTTGTTACACCCGAGCTGTCCACCTCTCTCTGGCAATCGAGACGGGATGATGATGGCGACGAAACAATGACACGCAAGCTTTATTCATGGCGATTTGCCCATCCGTTGTGATCAGCAGAGCACGCGGGTGGGGGTAATCCAAGCAGCACGTTTCATTGCCAGTCTGTAACTCGTGAGTGTGTGTTGGTAATGTGCTCTCTGGTTACTGACTGTTCTGCCGGACGGTGTACGTGAGTGAGAGACAAGGCGAGCAAGCTGGGGACAAAAAAAGTGATACACACAGTACCTAGACCCTCATGAAACTCCATCTTAACCGAAAAATATCTCAGCAAAGAGCCCTCGCTCTACTACTCATAGGCCCTAACTATTTAAAGAGTATGTCTGAGTCTACTGAGTAGTGTTTTTATTGATGCAAAAGCCCCAATATTGAGATAGTTGCTAATGCTGATGCGTGGTTTGTTAGTCAGGGGACCTCATTCTGTGTATCACTTTTTTTGGTCTCTAGCCTGGCGAGCCACAGATAGGTATGGCGTTTTGGCTCAGCCGGGGCATTCAATTATCCGACGATCTCGCAAGTCAGACTGAAATAGGATGGCGTCGCCCGAAGCAGCTGCAGGCACCGATTGGAGGTCAGGGCTCGTAGCCAGAACGGTAGCATTGGGTGTGTTTCTTCCGGTTTCTGAGCGGCGTTCATACCGTAACAAATGGGCATATTGGCAAGGGGGTAATGCTCCAGGATGCATCTCTTCGTGAGTCGCTCTCCATTCGGTAACGGGTGCAGATCTTGTACTGTAACACCTGGCTGCTGCTTGCAGCAGTCCCAAGTCGAATTTGCTTGAACCACCCACAGCCGCCGAGGCCTTGCTGAGTCGAGTGACTGAGCAGGGTTGCAACCACGTTCTATCTGTAGCTGAAGGATGCAGAGTGTGGATGTTGGTGCTGATCATGGGCTGAGTATTCTCCAACGTCCATGCTAACAGCAAAATGTCGTGTAATGGGCCTTTAGTTATAGCTTACTGCGTCGACGTTTTGATCTTCTTGATAAGTATTTCGCGAAGGGAGAGATGTCATGGTAAATATCCTGTATTTTTGTTTCTAGCGTTGAAGTAGCTTTCGGAGTAACTAGTGTCTGATGTTGAACACTGACACATCCACAGTACTACATGGCTCTCCTTTTCTTTCAGTATCTACTTTCCCAGAAAAGCGGCACTAACGTTTGGTCCTTCCGCCCACCGGCTCCAATTCCTTCCCCGGTGGCCAACAAGCAACTAAGACGTGTTCCATCCTTTCCCAGCTTTTCCGCAACTGTTTCCTCTTTTGACCTTCCTTGCGGCCTGTTCCCGGACGCTATGGAGCCCCACCGATGAAGGCCAACGACCTCGTCTCATCGTCTGGTTCTTCTCCAAGCTGGGATTGTCAGTGGAGGTAAAACATCTCACCTGCCAGGCTCATCCCCGCCCTGAATCTGCCATCTCAATCGCTGTTACGTCTGGAGCTCACTGTCCTGCAGTTACCACTTGACTTTCGACGCGCATGTTCCTCATCAGCGTGCCAACTTACTGAACGAATACAGGACCGCATCTTGTTGTCGCCAACCATTGACGGCTTCCGAATCCTTCCGCATTGCGGTGTTCTTCATCTGCTCTCGCCACTCGCACTCCATGTTCGCCCCCCTTTAGCCCTTTGGCGTCTGCTAACCCTCCACCTCCGGTACTGGCATTGCTAAAATGGTGGGTGGTGATGGAGTTGCCCCTCGATTTGGTCCCTCGTTCTACGGCACCAATAGCCTTTGGCACAGTGTGCAAGGATCTAATGAAGAAACTTATGGTCTGGTGAGGCGGACTACGACTAGACCACATACCCGTCTGACGGCCACAAACGATTCGTCGGTTGACTCCCATCAGCCGAGGCTCCTTGCGAAGGGGCATGTCATCGACCCATTCACCGTCTACATCCCTTGCCTCTCGTTACTCAACTACCCCAGACTCACTAGCTTCCTTCATCTTCAACACCCTTACTCAGGGTTATGTCGCGAGTAGTCGGTGTCTTCTGCCAACGTTGCATTTGTACGCTTCTCCATTCGTTGTTCATCCTGTCTGCAATCAGGTTCCCACGAAAGTTACTATTCCAACCCATACATAAGCTCTGCTAGCTTGCCCTGCTTGCGATTCCACCTTGGTACCCTGTCTCGAGATACCTCCTCCATGGGGCCGATCTGTGAATGTGTGGCTGTCGCATCCGTTGTCCAGGGACCGCAGCCAACACTCTGTCCATCTGAACATCCTGCCAACCCCACGTCCTTGGCCGTTGCTACATCTGTCGACGAACTGCGGCCTTCTTATTCCGGGTAGCCTGTATTATTCCTGTGTTTCAACCACGTCAGGCACAGCACCGGCTTGGCTCATTCAGCTCTATTGCTTGCTTCTTCCTCTTCGTTTAATATCCTTAACTAGGCGCCGTCTGCCGCCCTTTTTACCTTTTCGAAATGTCTGCCTTTCCAAATCCTCTCAACATGGACCCTGCGCAGCTCAAGTTGTTGCTCTCGCTGCTGCCCAAGGTGCCTTTGATAGCGCGAGTGGCCCTTCTTCACGTCCTACACTTGTCCAGGTCGTCCCAGTACCTCGATTTGCGAAGCGACCTCATCATCTCGGTTTTGCGCTCATATCTTCAGCCGAATACGCTACGGTCCATCAGTTCTACCCAAAAGCTTGCCAATCGAGATGGTGGCGTCAAGGGGAGGATTTGGGTCTCCACCTACTCTAGCCCCGTCCCAGAAGCCGACGTGCGCGATGCCCTCGTCGGGGCTATCCAGTCACTGAGAACGCCAGGTACGCCGGAGATCGACCTGCGATTGCCGGAAATCGTGCCAGTCGAGGCTGAATGGACTGGTTATCGTCCTGATGCTACAGACGAGGAGCGACCACCCCAAATAGGAGAAAAGGAGAAATATGAAAATCTCCAGAAAGAGGTCACCAGCCCCTTGACGGTGTTGTACTTTCACGGTGGAGCGTATTACCTCCTCGACCCGTCGAGCCACCGACCGGTCACCAAGAAGATAGCCAAGCTGACGGGCGGTTGCGTATACTCGGTCCGGTACCGACTTGCTCCGCAGAACCCCTTCCCAGCAGCTCTATTAGATGCCCTGGTTTCCTACCTGACTCTCCTATACCCGCCCTCCGATGCCTATCACCAGCCAGTTGACCCGAAACATATAGTTGTTGCCGGAGACAGGTAAGCATTCTGACCCGTTCTTCAACAAATTCCAATACTGACCAAGTCACAGCGCCGGAGGTAATTTGAGTCTTGCGTTGCTACAACTTGTGTTAGAATTGCGAAGACGGAACAGAAAAATCTGTTGGCACGGCGAAGAAAGAGATATCCCACTGCCCGGAGGGGTCGCTTTGAACTCGCCTTGGCTCGATATCACGCAAAGCTCGGCAAGCTGGGACGCCAACGGAGACTTCGACTACCTCCCAACAGCCGAAGTATATGCCAAGTACAAACCGCCTCCATGTGACGCATGGCCCGCGAAACCACCACGAACGGCCCTTTATGTGGACGATGACCTCCTGGCGCATCCGTTGGTGACGCTTGTTATGAGTCGGAACTGGGAGGGTGCGCCACCTGTATTCATATGCACAGGATGGGAGCTGCTGGCGGACGAAGACAAGTACATGGCTCGCAAACTTCACGATGACGGCGTGCCAGTGGTGTTTGAAGAGTACGAGGGCATGCCGCACTGCTTCTCCCTCATCCTGACCAAAACACCCAACGCCAAGCGTTGTTTCAGCGGCTGGACTGGGTTCATGAAGAAGATCATCACTCATCCGGACACCATTGACTCCAAGGCCATCACGGTTAAAGCCAAGACGCTCAAGGAAGTCTCTATGTCCTTTGAGTCTTTGCTGAGCAATGTCAGTGACGAAGACATGCACCAACGGGTTCTGACGAAGAAGGAGACAAGCTTGGCATCCGTTCCAGAAGCAGTACCGAAGCTATAGAAGTAAAGATGTTTGAGAAGTACTCGGGGTTTTGCATATTCGACGTCATACATGTAATTAATTTCTAGTCTTGGGAAAAAGCGACATGAGTAAGATATGCGGTTGTGAGATTGGGGAATATGAAGTGAAGGTCATTGCCTGTACTGCGTTCTGGGTCCATCCCGCTAAACAGTGGATGGGTCTCTGAAGTCTAGATGATATCTGAATTTTAGAAGCTTACGAGCAAAACATACGGAGACTTTGTGCTTTATCATTCGTGTGTTATGCCACATGCCAAGCAAGAATCTCATGTGTGGTAACAGCTCACCCGGTGTTGCGTGCATTATGTTCAACGTAAGCATCATGGCAGGACAACAAAACATCGAACGACTTGGCCGCTGGTTTGGTTGATTGATACTCAGTGTGCCAGTTCCGGGTCTTGCGCCCGTTATAATCAATGGGTGCAAAATTCCCCGAAACTGCAAGGGCCGCCGTGCCCACTAACCCGGGACCAAGGCCTGCTTGGTTGCTGGACCAGTAACCCTGGTAGCTTTCTTCTTGATGGCTCACTGGCTATAGACTGGTCCATTTACCCTTGAACGGTCAAGGTGCACAGAGCTGACCACCGCCCCATGTCAGAACCTTGTTCAAGCTACCACCCAAAACGTGACGCTGCGGCGCGCGACATCTAAAAAAAATCTCCCTCACATCCAGCGCGTCGTATCCGTACCTGCACTCACCCGCTCACCCACCTACTCACACGGGGTGGTGATGTATCGGGATCTCTCGTCGGATCTTACAACCAACAAGGAAGAGAGTTAGCCCTCCCCTTCACAAACCTCCCACGTGGTTACAGTACCGGAGACCAAGAAAAATGGAGCGCCACAAAAAGACCGTCTCCAAGATCGCCGCCGCCGTGCGGTCCTTTTTCGACCGCCGGGAGCCGTACCGCATCTTCCACGGTTCGACCAACAGCACCCGGCCCTTCCGCCGGGACCGCTTCGTCGACATCAGCGCCCTAGGCAACGTCCTCGAGGTGGACAAGGCTCGTCGCACCGCTCTCGTCGAGCCTAACGTGCCCATGGACCGCCTCGTTGAGAGTACCCTCCGCCACGGCCTCGTGCCCCCCGTCGTCATGGAGTTCCCCGGCATCACCGCCGGAGGCGGCTACGCCGGGACGGCGGGCGAATCTTCGAGTTTCAAGCATGGCTTCTTCGACGACACCATCAACGAGGTCGAGCTCGTCCTGGCCAACGGCGAGGTCGTCCGCGCCAGTCGCAACGAGCGTGCCGACCTCTTCCGCGGCGCCGCCGGCGCCGTCGGCACACTCGGCGTCACCACCATGATTGAGCTGCAGCTCATCGAGGCTAAGAAGTATGTCAAGACGACGTACCACCGTACCCACAGCGTCGCCGAGGCCGTCGAGACCGTCCAGGCTGAGACTCTGAACCCGGACAATGACTACGTCGACGGCATTCTCTTCTCCAAGGACCACGGCGTCGTCATCACAGGCAAGCTGACGGACGAGACCCCCGAGGGCGGCAAGCCTCAGACCTTCAGCGGCGCCTGGGATCCCTGGTTCTACTTGCACGTCAAGGACCGGACGCTCACCGCAGGTTCGGGCCACAGCGACGCTGCCGCTGCCGCGGGTCCCGTCGTTGACTTCGTGCCGCTGGCAGAGTACCTCTTCCGCTACGACCGTGGCGGCTTCTGGGTCGGCGCCGCCGCCTTTGATTACTTCAAGTTCGTCCCCTTTACCCGGTTTGCGCGCTGGTTCCTCGACGACTTCTTGCACACCCGCATGCTCTACCGCGCCCTACATGGCAGTGGTGAGTCGGCGCGCTTCGTCGTCCAGGACTTGGCCTTGCCCTACAAGAATGCCGAGCGCTTCGTCGACTACACGGCCGAGGAATTCGACATCTGGCCGCTGTGGCTGTGCCCGCTGAAGCAGACTGCCCCGCCGACCTTTCATCCGCACACAGGCGAGGTCGAGACGCTCCCGGCGGCGGCGAATGGTGGTTCCGGCAGCAGTCCCGTGGCGGCACCAAAGCCCATGCTCAACATCGGTCTTTGGGGCTGGGGCCCCGCGAACCCGGACGAGTTCGTGGCCAAGAACCGCGCTCTCGAGCACAAGCTGCGCGAGCTGGGCGGTATGAAGTGGCTGTACGCGCACACTTACTACCCCGAAGAGGAGTTCTGGCAGTCGTACGACCGGCAGTGGTACAATGGCCTGCGCGAAAAGTACGGCGCCACGACACTGCCTACCGTGTACAACAAGGTCAAGGTCGACGTCGAGGCGCGCAAGGAGGAGCTCAAGAGCTGGCGCAACGTCGTCAAGTCCAAGCCGCCCATCGGCGGGCTCTACGGCATTTACAAGGCCATCCAGAGCAAGGACTACTACCTGCATCGCCATGCCGAGTGGAAGTACAAGGGAGAGGAATGAGTATAGGAAAACCGGGGCAGAGCGCAGACGTTGTGGTCAGTTGACTCTCATGTTGGACAAACTCATGATTGAAACGGCCGAGTATAGTTACCCATAGATTGTCATGTATGACATGTACTAGTAGTGTAGTATCATCAGCATCACGCCCACACGGAAAAGGGGCTAGCATTATGGCATACAGGCCGACCGCATTGTCATCCAGCGCATCAAGTATCTGGCCTAGAGGTCTTTGGAAAATTTCTGATTTTAAAAAGGAAGAAAATGCTGTAGTTTCAATTCATTCATTTCTCTCTTTCAGCTTCATCAATGGAGATGCTCAAATACGCCCATCTGGCCCGGTATATACAAATGCCCCTAGTGCGAGGTGTGTCCCACGCGGCACGGTTCTCTCTCCAGTCGTAATTTCCGTCTGGTCGTGATCCGTGACGCCTCTGTATTCTCTTCCGCTGATTAAACTACCTTATGCTGGCCGTGCTTCTTCAGCAGTGATGATGTCGCAAGATCTATGCATCCGCCTCTATTTGTTCGCATTTCCAAAGATCAAAAACGTGCTCTTTTTGCAAAAGCGCAAGACTCTATGCCTTGACGCTGTAGGATCGCTGGAACTTGTCGTTGACGTTCTCGAGGTAGTAGGTGCCGGATACGATGGTGGACGGGTCACCCTTAGGCGTGTAACCCTTCTGGAGGTGAGCCTGGTGGCGAAGGTCGCACATCTGTGAATCATCGTTAGTGGTTGTCTCAGA
This sequence comes from Colletotrichum coccodes, assembly GCA_020466075.1. Taxonomy (NCBI): domain Eukaryota; kingdom Fungi; phylum Ascomycota; class Sordariomycetes; order Glomerellales; family Glomerellaceae; genus Colletotrichum; species Colletotrichum coccodes. The sequence goes on from JAIMZG010000623.1 coordinate 18,083, forward strand.
GTTGATGGATCTGGGGGCCTTCTTACAGCCTCGTAGGCCTCGGGGGCCAGCTTGCGACGAGCCTCGAGTCTGGTGGGAATGTCGAGGGCCTTGGCGAGGGGAGAGACGTCTCCGTTGATGCGCAAGGACAGGAAGCTGGCCGCCAGTCCAGAGCCGTAGCTGAAGACGCCGACACGCTTGCCGTTGAGAGTAGCGGCATCGACGTGTGAGAGCAAACTGGCAACACCTCCCCAAACGCTACCACAGTACATGTTGCCGATCAGAGTGGCGACCTGGGCACCAGGAGCGACTCTCTCCTGGTACTTCTTCTTGGTGAGACCCATGAAGGTCTTCTCGACGACCTTGTCGGTCAGAGACTTCTCGTAGTCCATGTCACGGAGCTCGGGAGCAACCTCGGCGAAGATGGGGCTGTCGGCATCGGCGAGGTAGTCGTGATACAGCAGGCGAGCGTACGACTTGGCGACAAGCTTGCAGTTGGGAGCGTGGAAGGCCAGGTAGTCGAAACGGTCCAGGCCGGTCTTGGGGAGCTTGGCATCTCCGTTGGTGCCGTTACCGTTGGCGTGGCCGTTAACGGCTTTAGAGAGCTTGGCCTCGCGCTTGTTGTACTCGCGGTAGGCAGCGTCGAGAGCCTTGGTGTAGCAGGTCAGGGAGTAGTGGCCGTCGACGTAGGGATACTCGCTGGTGAGGTCGGGTTTGTAGAAGTCGTAGACGTGAGACATATAGGTGCCGCGCAGACCGGGCTCAACAACAACGGGGGCGTTAGGGCCAACGAGCATGGCTACAGCACCGGCGCCTCCAGTGGGGCGGGCGTTGCCCTTGGCGTAGAGGGCAATGTCGCCAGCGACCACAATGGCATCACGGCCGTCCCAAGCGGACGACTCGATCCAGTTGACGGCGTTGAAGAAGGCATTGGTACCTCCGTAGCAGGCGTTGACGGTGTCGACACCCTCAATGTTGGTGTTGTCGCCGAAAAGCTGCATGAGCACAGACTTGACCGACTTGGACTTATCCAGGATGGTCTCAGTGCCGACCTCAAGACGACCGATCGAGTTGGTATCGATGTTGTACTTCTTGATGAGGTTGGAGGTGACGGTCAGGGCGAAAGAGTAGATGTCTGTAGAAGGGCACAACAGGTCAAAATAAGGTAAGGAGCCAGAGTTGATAGGTGAGCTTACCCTCACGGTCGTCGCAGAAGGCCATCTTAGTCTGGCCGAGGCCGATAGTGTACTTGCCGGCGCTGACTCCATCGAAAGTCTCCAGCTCGGATTGCTCGACATACTACGTGATGGCAGCCGTTAGTGTGGAATTCGACTCGGCGAGGAATTTCAACAAGGGCCAGCGCGCAGAAGCAGGAGCGGGAGAGGAAGCGAGACACGAGGGGTAATTTGTTGGTGGGTTGATTGCGATCTCGGCGAGGAGGGGCAACGCGTGGGGAATTTTTTTTTTGTCCTCTTCCCTTCTTTCCTGGGCTCTGGTGGTGGTGGTGGTGGCGCGAGTGGCGTGAGTGGCAGAAGTGAGACCAACCTGGCTGGGGAAGTAAACCTCAATGGCCTTGATGCCAATGTTCTCGGGTCGGGAGCCATTTTGGGTGGCGCGTTCGAGTAGACTGAAGATTGGGGAGGGGGGTTTGGAAGAAAGTTGGAAGTCTAGAAAAGTTGAAGAATTAGCCTTATGCTCTCACTTTTGAACTGGAACGACTTTCACCGCCGTTTCAATCGCCCGGCAAAAAGTCACAAAAGATGCCCAACGTGCAGAACGAAGACAAGGGTCTTCCAGCACTTGGAGGGGGGAATGGGTAGGGGGAGGAGGGGGAGGGGCAGTACAGCCCAACGCACCTATTGGCACAGAGACGGCGACTTTTCGACAGAGGAAAAGTGTGACGCGGAAAGTTTAGAAGGAGGAGAGGAGGTTGAGGAGGTAGGACGAAGGAGTAGTAGCCAGAGGGTCGGTGAGAGGGAGGAAAAGGTGTTCCGTTGAGAAGAGCGAGGAAATGTCGAGGGGTCGAGGGGCGTTTATCTCTCGTTTTTTAGTTTTGTTTTTCTTCCTTTCCCACAGCTCTTCTGCAGACGATAGGAGACTAACGGCGGTACTACAAGGTAAAGGTACGGAGGGGGGAGGAGTGGTTTAATATTAAAAATCCCCACTGACGTAGCAACACACACCACAGCACAGCGCGAAAAAGAGTCAAGTATCCGTTGATGGATGGGACGGGACGGGATTGCGCTACGCTACGAGGACAAGACGGGACGCGCATCGAGCCACCCTTCCGCCCTTCCACGCCTCACCTGGGGACACCACGAGAGGAACGGCGGACATGACGGGTGTGCGATGAGCGGTGGCTTGGTTGGGAAGAGAGGGAGTGTGCGCACAAGACAAACACTTGCACATCCAACGCCCAGCCCGGACCAGAGTTTGAAGAATGGTTTGCCCTTCTCCCCTTTGCCGTCCCAACTTGCCAAGCATTCAAGGACGACGAGGTAGGTACTCCGTACTCTCGACACGACAGGTGCCTTAGTTCCCAGAATGTCGGGCTAAGAAGCCGCTAGCTGAGGTGAAGATGACCGACCTCCCAAACCTCCCTAGACAAGGTAGGCGAGGTACGGGCTGGCACCTTATCCAGACGTTGCGCCAACGACCCTTCGTTGAGGTGCCTTGGCTCCGTGTGATGCTACACCGTAGACACGCCCTCGACCGTGGATCTTGGCCTTCCCCCCCTGGGCCGAGTCTGGCACCTGCTCGGGTTCTGCGTTGAACTCCGATATTGTTGAACGTGGCCCAGCACAGCTAAACGAAGAATACGTCGTTCCGAGGCACGAACTGTGTGCCCTGTCAAGCTTAAACAACGCAAGACGGATAGACGGATATAGAAGGATTGCTGGGCCTGTTGAGCTGACTGTCCCTGCTTCGCCCGCCTACCTGAAGCAACATGGAAGGGCAGCAAGGCAACATGAACCTCATCTTTAACGGAAGTGCCCCCGGCCAACATGTTCGGGGAAGGCAGGCAAGGTAAAGTTGCGATGGGCCCTGCGTCCCGAACGGAGTGCGAAGCGGCGCAAACCCAGACTTGTTCAAGACTGAAAGGAGAGCAGGAGTGCGTGTGGGGAGGAAATCTTATCAAATGAGGACGGGAAACGGGGGTTTCTCCCTCCATCAATATGGTACGTATCGATTGTATTTTGCCCGTTAAGTGAGTTATCGAAACGCTCGTGGTGGACCGAGGTGGTAGCACTAGAGAAAAAGGTACCATTGAGCGGGACCGACTGTCAGAAGGTACCTTATCAATCAGTGGTTCCTTCGCGTGAGGTTGACTTTGCAGAAAGTACATGCTCGTTCCTCCCTCACACATTTTCATTTGAGAGGTGGTGTAAAAATCACTCAACAAACAATTGCGCCTTCCGGGTTGTGCTTCATTGATTCTGCTCGAATTAGGGGTTGATGGGATCGCAACCTGGCCAAAGCAAAACGGGCGGGTGACCGGAACGAAGCGGTTGCTGCTGCTTATCTTCCCTTATCTTATCTCCGTCGATACGTATCTAACAGAGTGAAGGTGTTGGAGAAACGACTCAAGCAGCCCGAGTACGAGGGAAGACTGAGACATGGAACGGGCAGACATGTGGAAGTGTCTCGTGTCGTTAGCCATCCTGTGTCTTTTTGCCCAGGCCTCAGGCTTCAATCCAAACCACACAACATGTGAGGTGAGATGGAGGTACTTGATAACATGGCAAGTCTTGTACTTTGGTCTTGGTGTGCTGTGTATTCTTCACGTCGCATGTTGGGGATCCACTGGGCCGGGCCGTGGGTGCATCTTGAAGCCAGCAAGGCGGCAATTGGAAGCAGAACTGGGTAGCAGTGGAGAGAGAAAGGAACGGAGAGACAAGAAAAGGCCGCACTCGGCAGCGTTGAGTCGCTGTCTCGTTCATGGCATCAGTTTGCGAGACGGGCACTTCTCCAGACAATATGGCGAGCCAAGTCCCCGGACGCGGCGATCGCCAGCAACTGAGACTCGACCGAAGTCGCCTAATGTCCGGCTTGACTTTACTTCTTACTCGAGCTTATACTATAGATATGTAGCTTCACAGCAGAGCTAGCAAGGCAGCTGTGAGTCGTGGACGTGGAGACACCAACGACCCCTCCTCGCTCGCCGCTGCCCCCCACTTGTCGGACGATTCTCTGTGTGTTTCTCTCTCCTCTTTTCCACTCAGTTTTCCAACCCTCACCACCCCGCCAGTTGTGGAAAGATTGCTGTGCTCTGCGGATACTTTTACCTCTACATTGCGACGATGGACCGACGAAAATGACCCGTCCTCTCATTGTTGTCCTTCTCGACCGGGTCCCGCTACGAATGTATTGAAGATGAGATGCTGCGCATGCCCTGCGGCGTGCGTTGAGATCCCGCAGGTGATTCGCTCACACCATTCCAAGACTAGCGTAACCCGCCAGCGACGTCCATCATTTGCCAGGTCATGACCTCTGGCGTCCACAGACCAGCCCATTTGGCTTAGCTTCATGCGAAACGGCCATGCACCTCGACATGACATTTCCCATTCGTTTCCTACCAACAGGCACTTGCCCAGCCAGGCACAGGCACAGAGGGAACACAAGGCCAGAGGCACAGACAACAGAAACGCACGCTTGAACTGCAAGGGCGACGAGACTAGGGAAGTGGAAGAGAAGAGAGAGAAAAGAGACGAGTGAGAGCTGTGCCACCAAGCCACCGACCGCATCGCGCAAGCCTCGACGACCCGCCGCGCCCGTTTATTCTCACAACATTGGTCCTATCATCGGTCTTGGTATTCGTGTCCACCGTGGCTGAGCCTTGCGTCCTGGCCAAATTGAGAGCTGACTGGCTCACCGAAGATTCGCGGACACGATGACCACCACAACCACGAACGGTTGCTTCTCCTGCCGCGCCGCATCTCATCAACCACAGCAACCTTGTCGACAATCTGCCCCTGCACAGCTGGCAACGACCTGGGCATACGTAAGAAAAGTCGCGACCTTTCTTTCTGGTGGCGCACCCTTGCAAGTTGCAAAGTCGCAACCCATCTTGGCTCTCCATCTTCATACCGACAATCTCCCTTTTCCCCACTGTTTCGGCCTCGCATCGCCGCGTCGGTCCTCCGAAGATGTGGCCCCTCTTCTTCTGACTCCTGCCTCCCCTCGTTCGCGGTGATTGTGGGCACCGGCGCACGGGGGGGGTCCACAAGGGGAACCGCCCCGTAAACGATAGGGCTTATACACGCTACAGTGGTGTCTTCTTTGTATGGCCTCGCGGGTTTGCACCTAGCCAGCTGGCTCGAACTCCGAGCCTTCGACCGAGTGCAACAAACATCATGTCGAACAAGAGCCCCCTCCTCACTCATCGTCATGCTCTGCATGGCACCGGAACTCGCATCGGCCCTCTTGCCCAGGTCAGATGGTCTGGCCCCTCCTCAGATACCATACCGGGTTCAGTCTTTGAAACCTTGGAAGAATGATTACGCAGCACAGCACAGCACGGCAAGGCAGGAGAAGCACACACTCAGCACGGACATGACCTCCTTCGTCATCCAAAGATCTTCTGGCCCTCTCATGTCCCCTGCCCTATTGACTCGGGAAACCATCTGCACCTGGGCACCACTACCCCGTCCCAGGCATCGAACGATTGATGATGATACTCTGCCTTAACTAGCCCCTTCTCTCGCTAGGATCCAAAGTCTCATCTGTCCGTGGACAGCTGCTGCTTCCAGAAGCCTGCTGCGAGGTGTCGTCATCTCCCGTGAGAAACTATTGTTGCAGCTGTCATATCCACTGCCTCGGAGCTTTGAGACACGACTTGGGCGCTTCTGCAAGCTGCGCCTGTCTAGCCACCCAGCCAGCCAGGAAACGAGGAAAGGCAAGTCACGTGTGATGATGGCTGTCACAGCAGTACTAGTCGATGCGCTAACCCCGTCGAAAGCGTTTGGGCTGGACGCCGTTGCACAGCCCTGAGATTGTTCATTGAAGAGAGACCCTGCGTGATAAGTTCGTTGCGAATCGTCATTCATGCATTGTACATATCCTTGGTTAGGTGATCATTCATCTATGAAAACACATTCGCTATGACATGGGTTAAGGTAACCCTCCGGATCTCCCCATTTAAGCCGGCCGCTCGTAATGCTGGTCAATGCAATCCCACATACCAAAAAAGTACACCGATCCTCTGCAATGCAACTCAAACCTCCACTGGAGTTCCGTACCCCGAGTCTCGCTTTCGGGTGGCGTCCTCGGCCTTGTTCTCGGCACTGACCTCCGAGGCCACCGGCTTCTGATTCTCTGCCGGCTTACTCTCCTCCGCCGCAGTCACGGTGACCTTGACAGGGGCCTCAGGCTCCGGCCCGGAGCTAGACTCGGAGTCGGATGATTCAGAAGGATCCGATTCCTCCTTGCCGCGTCTGTTTTTCTTCTCGCTCTTGCGCTTTGTCTTTCTCTCCGCCTTCTTCTTCTCCTCCGCCTCCCTCTTGCGCTTCTTCTCCTCCTCCTCCTCCTTCTTCTTGGCATCGGCCTGCCGCTTCTCCTCGGCGACCTTAAGCTCCTTGTCTTTCTTCTCCGCGCGCGTCTCCGCAACCCAATCCTCGGCCGCGGCGACCGCCGCCTCGGCGCTACGCTTGTGCTTCATCAGGTACCCCTGGATTTCGGCGGGGCTGAACTCGTGCGCGGGGATTCTAGCGACAAACGCATCGGAGAGAGCCTCGACCTCGGCCACGACCTCGGCAGTACGCTTGGCCGCCTGCGCGGCGAGAGCCTTCTCGGCTTCCGGAGTCAGGGTGCCCGGCTGCTGAGCGGGCATGTCGTTCTCGTCGCCCTCGAGAGGGGCGTAGATGGCGCGGAAGATGGCTCCGATGATCTCGTCATCGGCCAGGGTGAACTTGACGATCTGATCTACCCGACCGGGGCGGATGAGAGCCTTGTCGAGCTTCTCAACATGGTTCGTCGTCATGATCAAAACGCGGCCCTCCTGGCTGCTACGCCGTCGAGGATGTTGAGCAGGCCGGACAGGGACAGCCGGCCACTGGGCTGGTTGGCCGGGCTACCAGGAGTCAACTGTCCAGGAACCATCTCGCCGCTTCCTTCCTTAGTGTCCGTCGTGCCTGTAGTCCCGTTGTCCTCTCGCGTGTGCGTCAGGCCGGCCGTGTCTATGTCCTCGAGGAGGACCACACACCGCCGGGGCAGTTCAGCGAAAAGGGTGGCGAGGTTCTCCTCGTTGGCCGAGATGGAGCTCAGGCTCACGATGTAGATCCTCATCTTAAAGAAGCCGGCCAGGGCAAGCGACAACGAAGACTTCCCGGTCCCCGGAGGTCCAGTAAGGAGGTAGCCACGTCTCCAAGGTATGCCGCGGTTCGAGTACCATTTGCGAGTGACAGGGGAGAGGTAGTCGGCAACGTCGTCGACGAGCTCCTTCTTCGTCTTCTCGTTGAGAATGACGGTCGAGAAGGGTCGGGACGTCCGCGCCATACATCTCTGCCATGTAGGCTCGGTGGAACCCGCGCGCGTGCTGCCGCGGTAAATCATGGTCTTTTGGGAGTCCTTCTTCTGGTACTCGGCGCGGGCTTCTTGGAGGAGCTCCTTGAGGATCCAAGGGTTGCGGCCGAAGCATGATAGGCTGATTTCTTCGCGCTCGCTGACAACAAGGTAGGAGGCCTGCTCGCGGTTTTGGCTTCTCTTGAAGAGCAAGAGGTGGCCACGGTACCAGAAGGAGTGGCTGCCGAAGCTAGGGGTATAGGCGAGGGGTTTCTTTTTCTGGCCGGGCTCTGAGGATTGTCCATCGGCGGAAAATTCGTCGCCCTCTTCTTCCTCCTCGTCCCAGCGCCAGAGAAACCAGGACCGCGAGCTCAGGTTGGTGTTAACAACGAAGCGGCGCGAGTTCTTGGCGAAGCGCTGAGCAGCGACCCAGGACATGAGGATGTTGTAGATTTCGTCATCGGTGCGGACCTCGACGGTCGACATGAGGTGCTTCTCGACCTTTTCCCAAAGGTACTCACTGAAATAGCGCCAAGCAAAGGTAGCGCCTCCGCAGAGAATGATGAGGGGGATGTAGACATTGAGGTCGATGCCGAGATACTTTTGGAAGGCGGTAGTGAAGACGCTGAAGCCCGGGAAGAAGAAGTCGAGCAGCGCCAGCTGTGGCGGGGGCTGGGGCATGCTGGACGAGGTGTTTATGGGATCCGCGTACGCGGCTTGGGTATGTGTATCCATGGCGGATGTTCTGTTGAAGAGCACTGCAAGAGAGGCCAGCTCGAGAAAGAGAATGCTGCCGTTTAACTGACGTATGGACGCTTAAAGATGCTCCCCCTACTGGTGGACGGGGTGGTTTATCTAAACCCAGAGAACTGAGGCCAAGAGTCTCTCTTTCTAAAACAGAGGAGAGATCGTTGGTGGATGGCGGGAGATGGTATGAAAGACCGGTGATTGCGAGGATATCAGGCTGTCCTATATAGTCGATTACCAGATGGAGTACACATACCCACCACATGCATGTGAGGCAACACATCAGCGAGGCGTTCATGCGTTCGTGACCACTTGTCTAGCCAGTAAGGCAGCCATGCCGGCCACCCACCATACAAAGGAAGGGGGACGCACCTCCTCGGGGGCGGTTCACTGCCCAATTGAACCCAGTGAGATACTGGACCAATAGATTCCGAGCGCACATAGTTACGTGAGGCCGCCAGATGGAGCAAAATCTTGAGTCACTCCGGACTACGCTAAGATGGCGGTGAGGTGAGAAAGTCCTACTGTCATCTCTGATGGTTCCTTGCTAGTAGTTGAAGGTTTCTGGGAACGACGATCGTCCCTTGTCCAGACCGCCGCTAGTTAGGCAACAGTGCGGCCTGGGAGTTGTAAGGCTGAGACTATTATGTATGATGAGGGGTTGTAGGGGACCCTCGGTTCGTGTGTTTACGAATGTCTGTTTTAGGGCGGAAACTCGCGGCTTAGAGGAGTGGGGATATGAGAACTGCTCAAGAGACTCAGGATCCAAGCCAAGCCCATGAGAAGGGCGAGGAAGTGGACGAAAATGTGAGACTATTGTAGGCTGCAAACACTGGGTGGGGAAAATGGAGAGACAGTACAGCCGCAGTGGTAGCAGCTAAGCATGACTGCATATCATCCATCTGGGACCCAGAAATGCAAGTCATCTAAGTGGACCAACAGGAACAAGATTGCCTCTCCGAGTGAACGAATGAGACGTCAGGGCCTAAATGATAACGTATTGGTTTTCGTACCAATCGTGAACATCTCCACACACGAAGATGCACGCCTCGAGGACAATTGTTCTGGATCAGCTGCGTTTGTCTGAGGGTGGAGACGGAGGTCGAGATAAGCCTCTTCCGCAGGGCCCTATGCAACCGTTCATCGCCGACTTGGCCCACGTTGAGCCCATACCAGAACTTATGAAGGTGGCGATGGACACTTGGGGATTTAGGAGTGAAGGGGGGCTACCGATGTGTGAGGCCAATCTGTGGCTGGGACCGGGCTCAGCCGCGCACGCGATTTTAGCACCAGCGGCTTCCCCGGATGACGCAGAGCGGACTGCAGGATGGCGAAGAGGTCGAACTTGGCACGTATTTCTTGAACCCTTGCTGAAATGTATTCTCGTGGGAAAATACATTAGATTGACGTCACATGAAGTATGTTGCCGTCACAGGCCGCCGATGCCTCGACACGATGTCGTTGCCCATTGCCATGTTGGTCCTTGTGCCTCGTACCTTTCCCCTAGCTCGCTTTAGTCGGTGCGTTTTCCTTCTGAAAGACCATTGTTTTATTAACTCATCAGATCAGCCAGTGTCAGGAAGAGTATTAGAGGATGATGGATGCTCTCGACGAACACTGGATGCGCTGCCACGCGCAGCAACGTAACTTCAAAACGACGAAGCATCTTCAGAACGACATCAAGCATTGTCTGCCATTTTGGTCGGTACACTAATCTTCAAGTATTGTTTGTCGTAATCTCGTCGCTGAAATCAGATATCATAAAGCATTGGACACCTTCCCCCTTCCCTTGAAGGTCCTGTCTTTCCCTTCAATGTTCTGTATACCAATCGGGCGGGAAGGAACTTGGGAAGTGTTTTGTTCAAAACGCCGGATTCACCCCTAGAGAAAAAACACCGCTTGTCATGTGCCGTACATCCATCCCCAGAATGAAGAATTGCTGAGGACAGTATAATGTTCCTCAAAGCTGGCCTTAGTCCGCCCAGTCATCGTACTTCCCTGGGTGGTTGCTGCCGCCGCCACCGCCACCACTGAGATCGAAGAAGGCCGGGGTACCGCCACCTCCAGCAACAGGAGGAGGATGTGGCGGCGGAGAGTAAAATCCGGAGTTCATGTTGAAGCCTGGGTCACCATCGTACATTGGAACTCCCGGTGCCTCCATGAAATGCGGAGGCGGGGGCGGCGGATGGTGGAACGGGGGCGGCTGCTGATGCATAGGAGGTGGCACGGTGAAGCGAGGCCGGCCTTGTCCACCTTGCCCCCTCCGACGCCGTCCGCTGCTTCGGCTGTCGGACCTGGAGGCGATCTCAGAGATGCTGTCATCCCATTTCGGTACGACCCAAGCGTAGGTAGTGTACGAGCTGTTGCTGTAAACACTGGCGTCGTCGTCTTCGTAGCCCCAGTCCTCTTCGGACTCGCGGACTTTGGTCTTCCGCAGCGACAATTGCTTGCCGAGAGGAGCCCCAGTGGTCCATTTCATGAGGGAAACGGACCAATGGTCGCTCTTAATGTTGGAGTGAGATACTTGGGACGATCTTGACTTCTTGGAACCCCCCGAGCTCGAGGAAGACCTCGAGGATGAACGGGAAGAGCCGCCGGACGAGTAGCTCGAGACGGAAGAAGCATCGTCCATGTGACGATGATGTCCCATGGCCGTAGGTGAACACAGACAAGCTGGCTTAGGTTTTGGGCGAACGGGCTATGATAGAAGCAGCGGCAGCAGGTGCAGCGTGCAAAGGTATGGAGGATAGAAGGGGGAAACCTGGTATGACGCAGCAGACCGAAGGAATAGGAGGCCAAGGCCAGACTCCTTGCAAGCCAAGTTGAGTTTTGCTGATCACCGAGGAAGAGACGGAGCAAGCAACGAGAAACGAGCACCAAGCAGCAAGTCGCCGGGATGGGGCTTGGTCAAATACTTGTTGCACTCCGTGCTGCAGTCAACGGTCGAGCGTGGCCGTGAGCGACTATCTCTGTGGTCGACATTGCTCGCCTCATCTTATCCCTGGGGGCTCGAGCAAAGCAGTGACCCACGCAGTGCAGTGCAATATGCACGATACAGAGTGCAAAAGCAAGGGGACTGAAGTTGATTTGTATGTACCGCACCTCACCTCACTAGCCCAAGCGAAGGGGTACTCGAGATCGAACCAGTAATTGCCGAGCAGTGGTCATGAACAGGGCTACGGGATGTCTGCATGCGGGGTTCTACACCCTCTCAGCAGCAGCTTGAGCGATTGAATAGTCACCTTTCCGCCCTGTTTCCACAGCAGCCCTGCACTGGTCACCATCCATGGATCGTGTTTCAAACTGATATTTCGAGACAACTCAAAGTATACTGAAGCACAACATCCCGAGTCTGGCAGAGCCAGGTACCTAGGCAAGGCAGCTACCCGAGGCCGAGTTGCACGACTGGATGCATAAGCCATACCAGGGAGGCCACTCGAGAAGCAAGGGGAAGACAGAGCCAAACGGGGGGCTGGGCGAAAGACTGAAATGAAAGGGAAAGCGAGAACCACCACGGTTTATTCGTTTACTTGCACTGATGTAACACCGACGCAGCGCCAGAACAGGCGCCGTAACCTGCATGGTGTTAATGAAAGCTCGCAACTTGCAGAGCCGGTGACGGAAAAGACCGCCTTCAAGCAGCATGCATACAGATGAGCATGGCTCTTTCAACAGTCTAACACAGGTCATGGTCGTCAACTGCCGTCCGGCCAAACACGAGGGCAGAAAGACCCGAGTATGTGGAACATAAATGAGGCTGTAAGTGCACAAGAATCGCGCAAGAGGCGGCCAACGAAATCTGTCATCCCGACCTAAAGGGTGATGCACTTGCAGGCCGACGTTGACGACAGAGGGGTTGACCGGATGAAAACGGGGCTGTTCAACGTGTGAACCACAGCCACTCAGCAGCACATCTCGTCTTGACGTGCAGTAGCTTCAGGTCTCGCAGCCCTTGCAAAAGGGGCCGCAGCAACCATCGTTTCCCCTCGAGTCGTTTCGACCAAGATCGAAGACTGCATATGCGGTCGCCTTAACTAATGTGCTCTTTTGCTGCCTTTGGATTGGGGTATTTCCTCCAGGCAGACTGATTGAAAGGCAGCGCGCCCGTACTTCGTTGCCCTGTCCCTCAGGATTCGGCCACTAGATGAGATATGCGTACCAGGGAGGGGTTACACCGAAACGGGTGGACGAGCACTGAGGACATGACCTTGGCATGGCTGAGGCTGCGGCCGCCCGTCCAGCCAGTAGGCGAACGTTGACGGTGTTGACCGCCGGCAGGAGGACGACGGCCGAATCAAAGGTTCTAATCCTCAGAATGCCGGGCAACAGATGGTCGCACTCGGCAGGCTAGTGGCTGCCCGCATCGGTTGGTGTTGTCTTCCAGCGATGGATGATGGTATGATTTATTCGTATGCGAGGGCCTGCGTTGCGGCACCAGCTTGGCTTCTGCCTGGTCGCCTTGCCAAGTGGTTACTAGAACGGCACACCGAAAGTGTTAGCGAGAAAATGTCAGGAGAACCGGTCGACGGAGTCAAATGGCGTTTGTACAGCAGACTGCTGAGAAGGATCCAGGTTCCGTGTAGCGTGAAAGCAATTCACAGCCTGCCATATTTGTTCTCCGTCGAATGAAGGTAAGGAGAGGAGCGGGGGCGGGGGCAGACTCGCTATCATGAGGCTCTGCCTTTGGTCGGCGCTCGATGGGACGATGAAAAAAGATGAGCACTCTTGGGATGTTGGTCGACTCAGTTGCATCGTGAGTGTCGGTGAAGATCTGGCGCAGCAGCATCGGACGGGAGAATAGCAAATCAGACAGGAGGGAGCCTCCCAGGTGTGCCAGGTAGGTGTGCCGCTTTGGGGGGCGGGTGTCCTGTTAATCACGGCTGGGAAAGGGAGCGAAGCTACGAGACGTTCGAGCTGTTGCGTGAACGACATCTAGACTTGACTGAATTTGGCCTGCATCTGTATGCAATTAACCAGGGAAACGTTAGTTAAGTTTGTTGTTTTGTGACCCGGAACGGCATCTCAAAAGGAAACAAAGTTCAAAAAATTCATAGACGGCGCGATATGCAGGCCACCCAGCGATCATAAATGCAAGGCAGGGGTATTCACATACTGCGTTGTTTGATGCATAGTGCCGAGTACTCTAAAAGGCGCTGTAGGTAATGGAACATACAATTAAGCAATTACGGAAGTGGGTGCTAAGGCATTGGTTCAACTTGTTGAGGTCCCGAGCAGCAGCGCCGCAGTTGATTGCTGCGAAGACGGGCCATGATTGAGCGTCCAGATGGCGGTTACATCTGCAACTGGCGTTTCGCCGGCGACGTTGACGACGTTGACAACGTGACAGCCAGCGGCACTCGCACGGTCAGCTCCGGAACGGCAAGGGGGAACAGTCTTTACTCTCCATATTTGAAGTTACAGCTTGCTTGCAATAAGGAAACGAGTCACGACGAAGCGACTGCAAACGTTCGGGTGACCCCAGAATGGCAGGGGAGATGCGGTTTACATGTATAGACATGGGAAACGCGCCTGCATTCCAGTTCCACGAGCCTGACCTGTCACTGATAAAGACCAACAAGACGGGGTTGACCAAGTCCAAACCTGGCGGAGGCTGACTGATTCTCTTTCACCCAACAACTTCCAAACTGAGGAAGAAACGACAAAGGACGAGGGACCAAGCGTGTCAAGGATAGTCATCGGTGACCGAAATGCAACGGCCGGGAAAGCTTCGTATGGTTTCCAGACACAAGTGGTTGGGAAGGGTTGCCTTTCTGGGTACCCGGATCGGGATGAGAACCTTAATTGAGGTGATGTATCTAACAGCCAAATAGCGTGCTTTTGTCGGTAAAACAGACTAAGTAGGTCCAGTTGCCGACACTGGTCAAGTGGAGGCGAAGAGGAACTGGCGAGAATCTCCATCGACCGCTCGACAGGCAAGACTGCGTTTCAGGATATATGTCGACGATCGAGTAAATCACCTGCTTTGCGCGATAAGATCTGCGATACACCATGCACAGAGAGAGTATTGTGAAGGCGTGTTTTCATATAAACAAGAAGCAGCTTGTCGGTTATTAGTTACATAGTGGAATCTTGTGGTTTACCTTGTGTGCTAGCAATCGTGCCAAAAAACGCGGACGGGACATTCATGGAAAGTGCATGGAAAGTGCCTGGAAAGAGAGAAGAAGCACTCGCCGGGACCAGTGCGTTCTCTCATCCTCTTTAATGATTGGCGGATTCGTTTATAGCTACGCAAAGATCCCTTTACGTAGTAGATAACCCGCAGGCTGATTGGGTGCCTGCTTATCTGGGTTGTCACCCGTGGCACGCGTGGATGGTCTACGCCAGGCTCGCAGTCACATTTCAGTGTTGAAGTCGCAGGGACAGGGGGGCAGGGCGGTAGGCGCTAGTCTTTATATGTCTCCAACGTCGTGCAGAGTTTCAGTCCCCCATATGTCCTTTTCTTGGCGCAGACCATTTGGCCCGCACCACCAGCGCTGTTACCCAGGTGGCACGGCACTAGTCCTGGTTGGATTCTAGCGTGATGCTCCTACGTCGGCAGCCAAACTGAGATCTGCGACTCTCCCTGTTCTGTTGTCCTTTATGAGTGGTGCTCTCCCGCTCCGCGCTCTTTCTCCCGTCAGGCGCGTTCCATGGATGGAATGTCTCGTTTGTCAGTGTCTCCGGTTTCTGTGGCTAGGCCCTTTTTTCAAGCTTCTCCCCTGAAGGCTGCTACTCAATCGTCTCGACTTCCTGGTCGCCGTCCACATTTTCCTCTCACAACTGTGCCCTGCCGAAGCCGCGCCGAAGAAACACCAGCGGCATTTGAGGCGGGAACCCCACTGTTGGCCAAACATCTGAAACCCTGCTCTGTGACAACATCCCTCAATGCCCATACTTCAGGCATTCTCTTTCCCGGTCTTCTGCACACATATCGCATCGATCTGAACCGTCCCGTGATGTCGCCGACGGGATGGGTGTTAGTAAGACGCGCGCCAAGTCTCTCGGCCTCCATAGCACTTGCGGAGCGCGGGCTTGGTATTTCCCGTTACCTCTGGCTTGCCATCTTTTCTCTCACAGCTGGAGACGTTGACTCTTTATGATGGACGGCCAAGCGTAGTGACCGAGTTTCCCAACACATTTGGACCGTAAGCCTCGAGTTGCCTCGGTATTGGGTCTACTTAGTACCTTCTGGAGAGGGGATTAGAGCCCGTGAAAGCTGGCATCAGCCACAATGGCCCTCTGTCCTGGCACCCTTCAAACCAACCGACCGGCATACGTTCTTCGCAAGACTCACTTCTGCCGATAGTTCCGGGCCGCCTTTCTCCCTGGCCAGTATTTGGCCCCGTCGACTACGAAATGTAGTCTGTTTGCAGTGTTCCGAACAGACCCAGCTCAGGTTACTCACACGTCCCTTCTGTTCTGAATCCAATGCAGATCCAGTTGCATCACTGCCGGGATATACCGTGAACTGGATGAAGAGTGTGCCGATGGTTATGCGATGAAGAAATCAAACCAAATGGAATGCCTACAAGTCATTAACGGAATCGAATAAGGTTGCTGTCAGTAATAGGGAAAATGTCGGCAATGCACATCGAATTTGCATTCCCGCTACGTCTCTGCACGTAAGGTGCGAGCAGCTCCGGTCCGCCTAGAAAGTCATAGGCATGGGATAGATGCCAGGGAAGATGAAGCACCGAACAGCGACCGACGCTCAGGTTCTCGAGCCCTGACCTTCGTCGGGAGGAGACGGTGTTGAGGAGGAGGGGAAACAATGGTCTTAACGGCTCATGTCGATGCTCTACACGAAGTTATGACGGCATGTGATAGACCCGATATTCAGCCCTAGATGGTTGCTATCACTGCAAAGCCACGACTGTCCTAGTATCCTGGCCCTCCCCCAATTGTAGCTTGAATCATGACGAACAAGACAGAAGACGATTGTTTTATGATCGACCACCCACACTCTTTCTCAACCAGATCCAGTGTGTCTTGTAGAAGGTGTGCTGTGGGTGTGTACTATGCTTTACGGGCAATATACGACGGACCCTCTGTGGGTGGATCTTCCCCGTCTGCAGTGCCTCTGAGATACTCGAAATGGGAGGTACACATGTACCGACTGCATGAGGACGAGGTACCTGCTTCCAATGCTGCCTAGGCCGTGGCTAAAAGCGCGCGGGCCCGCCATGTTAGCGTTTGTAGACTCTACTGTGTAGACGCCAATACTGCAACTCCCCACTGTCCTCACACACGAACGAACGCCTGCCTGCACCTGCACTTCCAAGGAGAAGTGGCGGGGGCTGTCGGGCTGCGGCTGCGGTTTGAAACACACAACTGAGTCCTCAGTCCTCAGTCCTCAATTACTCAGTTACTCATTTACTCAGTCTCTCCGACAGGTCACTCGATTTAACAACATCAAGTCGTTGGCAACATGGAGTTCACAAGCATACGCTAGACAGCTCTGGTACGAAGAGTCCGCGTCTTCAACAGTCCGCTGACGCTGACGCGAGGCGGGGGAACATTTTTAACCAACTCGCACTAGAAATACTTGTTTCATCTGCACCAATACACTTATGTCTCATGTACTTCTTGTCCCCTGACTTTAGCATGCCTGGACTCAAGGACTCCGCCCGGCCCCAGGGCCAGAGACGCAAGTCTTGGCCCAGGGCACCCTGCGCAAACTGCACCCAACGACGATCGTGGTGTACCCTTCTCCTCCCAGCTTCGGCTCTGTCCCCATTTCCTCCTTCTCTGTCGACTTGCGCAGGGCACCACTGTACCTGTACCAGTACCAGTACCAGTACCAGTGCACCCCAGTCGTTTTTCCCGGTCCAGCAGAAAAGTCTCCAGCGGGTTGGCCTCTATCGCTTCTGGATACGGCCCCCTGGGTAACCTGCCTCCGCAGCCGGTAGACAAGGGGGGGAAAAAGGACCCCCTTCTTTGTCTTCCTAGCCCTTCCTAGTGCCACCAATGACACGCCTGAACTCTTCGTGTCGGACCCCAAACCCAAACTGTTCCTGAATCGTCCAACCTTGTCAGGTATTACCCTTCCGCACCCGCACTCACACTCCCTCTCTCGCCTTGTCCTACGCCTATTCCTCCTTCTCCTCCACGGCCCTACCCACCGACGCCTTTCCATTGCTTTTCCTTTCCACGCTGCCAACTCCATCAGCCCATCATCCACTACATTTCGAGAAACATCCCTTTTATAATACTGCCGGCTTATAAGGCAAATACTGCCCTTCGATTCCCCAACTTCCTTCACGGTAACGACTGGTTCGGAGCGGCATCATCGAGGCAAGAAAAGAGGCATAGCGGGTTGAGGTTGGGATTGGATCTTGGCCTCTGGGGTCTCCGGCCGACGCCCATGTTGTGAACTTGGTGCCGCCCACTTCTGAACGGCCCCAGCCTGTCGTTGATTCCTCACCAAACCCACGACATCACGATGGATCCTTTCCACGACAAGGCGGGCAACGAGCGGAGGGCTTCCCTCAGGATTTCGGCGAGGGCCTCACTGACGGCCGACGACGACGATGACTACGCCTTGGCAGCCATGGGCATCTCGGATGGCTTTCGTCCAGTCAACCTGTCTGCTGCCCACCAACCCATCACCTCGACCACAAACCAATCGACTGGCTCGGCGGTTTTGTCGCGGGACTCGCCCGTCCCTCAACGTGCTACACCCGTCCGACCCTCGAGTATCGCGAAGCCTCCGCGTTCTCACGACCCCCTAGCGCTTCGTCATGATGGCTCTACATCTCAAACAAACGATTCCACCATTTCCCGCGTCTCTAGCACTTCGACCGACTCGCCTATTGTTCGATCCGAAAGCCCGTATGAAGGCCCCTCTGGTCCGTCTCATCCGTACCAAATGTACCCGCAACGGACAAATAGTGTGGCAACATCAACCACCACTCGCATGTCCGAACGCTCATACGCAGGACCCCATGGTCCAACACACCCATACACACTCTACACGCAGAACACCGTAGCCGTCGACACTAACGAGAGCGACAATATTCCCGTGGGATTTGCAGGGCGTTCCGATGGCTACCATCGACGGATCGGTCCTGAAGGGGAGGAAATTGCAGACTTGATCGGACCCTTGGGCCATACGGAAGAGCTCCCGCCTTACACCAGGTATCCTGAGCAGGCGTACACAAGAAAACAGCCGGGTGAGCCGCAACCCACATCGCCGCAGTCGCACCAAGACCAGCAGCAGCGGCAACAATCGCCGACGCCGCAGCAGCAACAGCAGTCAGAACAGCCTGCAATCACTGTCATGAATGCCTCCGTTGCCCCCATTCCCGGCGCAGGTGGCCTCGGGCTTGCTACTCGTAACCCGGAGTTTGAATCACGAGAGGATCTTCGCCTCCAACCGTCTCGAATGTCATCTCGGACACTACGTCCGACACTGCGAGCCAGCACGAAATCAACACTGCGGCCGAAGTTTATGCCGAGAAGGGCGAAAGTGAGTCCGACCGCAAGTGGCAGAAAAGAGCGAAGAAGCGTTTGTTTGGTGTTATTCCTTACTGGGCCATCTGCTTGTTAGCAGTCGGACTCGTGATGATGTGAGTATTGGCTTGTTTTCACCTGTCTCCCGAAGGCTATGGCTAACAGCATCGTCAGGGGCATTATCTTGGGTGCTGTCATCGGTACCTTCTTTGCCAAACACAAGAAACCACCTGGGAGGCATCAGGATGATGAGCCCGTACCCCTCGTCCTCCCCACAGCTACGGTGGATATCAAACCCCTGGCCACACTACCCCCAGACCTTCCAGCGATGGAAGTTGGCACGTTTGGTCTACCGCCTCTCATTGCAAGCCAAGCACCGAGCACCTGTTTCAATGACACCACGCAATCACAAGCCTGGACCTGCAACATTCCCTTTACTAGCTACGTCATGGGCGTTTCCAGAATTGCCAATGAACTGCCTATATCCGATTACACCTTAAAACTTACTACATTCAACGACAGCGATCACGACGACGATTCTCGAACCAACATGTTTTCCTGGGGCACCCAGCCACCTTTGATCATGGACCCCCTAAAGATGCGGCTCGTAAACGACACTTCGGAACCAGGGCGGGGCGCCGCGTGGTTTGCTCAGATGACCTACAACAAGACAGTCATTGTGGCGGAGGATAGGTTCCCGGGCGTGAGCACACCAAAGAAGCAACAGCCACAATCGAAGAAATCGAAGAGAGGATGGGGTGGTTCTCCGTCACAGATGGGAGAGTTCAGCAGGAAAGGCGTGAAAGGAGCCCAGGCTGGTGACAGACCATGGATCTGCACGTGGCCGGGAACCCTTCTCGAAGTCTTTGTCTACCCGGCCCAGAACAACAGCTACCAGAGAAGGCCCACTTCGACGATGCGGCCTACCGCTGTTGCAACCTTGCCAGCATCAACCTCGACGCAGTTCTTGGTTCGTCATGGCCTCCTGAATGAGGCTTCCCAGTCGAGTCCAATCCCCACCGATCGACCACGTCGTGCGCCACCACCGCCTTACCCTCAAGTCATCAAGTTTGAAGAGCGTCGCGTATCGCTTGATCAAACAAAGAATGCTGTTTGTCGGCAAGTTGAAGTATGCGACGACGGAGAAAATACTGTTCCTGTCTTGACCGACGAGGGCCAGCCGGTTGAAGTGATGATTATGGAAAATCGGCAAACCGTGGCTATAGCCGACTCGACAAAGCGGTGGATACACGAGGACAGTCTACTGGTGTCTCCACGAGACCGACCAGCGAGGACTAGTCAGTTGAGCGACTGCGGGTGCATATGGTGGTTCACATAGCACCGAGACCCTCGACGAGATTACGCCACTGAACCTACGGCTTAATGTACCACACACTATCTTCTCAGTCAAGGGCTTTATTGTTCATTATGTTTTATAGGCGTTGTTTCTATGTGGACGAGCATCATGGGCGTCATTTCCTCGGCGCAATCGGACTGGCAATTGTATATAACCGGTGGATACCTATGGAAGGGCGAAACTGCCCCTTCTGAGATGTGACATTACGGAGGAAGAGCCTCTCCAGTTCCCCTCACGGTTGGCCAAACACTATTTGAATTTTTATTTATTTGATGTTGCAAGTTTGGATTCGTCTTGCACGTCAACTCATGTTAGTATTAGTTTCGAGGGGAATAAAGAAGCAGTGGCAGGTGACAACAATCATTATGGGCAATAATAGCCCCTCTCTCCCTCATTTAATCGGTAACATTTGGCCTCTTTATTTTGATTCATTACTATTCATATCAGCTGCTAAGCCGTTCAAGAAGCTGTCGGCCAACTTTTTGGCTCTCCTCGCCTCGACGTCTTTGCGCCGCTGCTCAATCTCCCTCCGCCTCTCCTCCTTCTTCTCTTCCCGCTCCTGCCTAGCAACCTCCGTCCGCAGCCTCTCCTCCTCAAGATTTTGGAATTCCTTTCGCCTCGTCTCCTCGTCCTTGCTGAACTTATAGAAGCCCGTGCCCTTTGTGCGGATCTCGCTGTCGGCGTCGTAATGCCTCGCCTCGGGCGGTGTGGCGCTGCGGTCGCGCTTGCGCGCCAGCTCCTCCATCTTGTCCGGATCCTCGGGGTTGAAAGCCATGGTCTGGATGGCGTCGCCGTAGAGAAGCTTCGGGGGCGGGGCAGGGCGGGCAGACATACGCTCGAGCTCCTCGGCGCCGAGGAGACCGCGGCGGCGCTGACGCTCGAGGCGTTCCTTGTCTGCCCTTGTGCCGCGGCGAAGACGACCGAACTCGTCCTCGTATTCTATGATTTCGTTGTCGTCTTTTTTATCGTCGTCATCGTCGTCGTCGTCATCGTCGTCGTCGTCATCGGAACCGGAGCTCGTGTTGTCGCCCTTGTCCTTCTGCTTGCCCGCCTCGTACTCGGCCCATTTCCGGTCAAAGTCGATGAGTGGTGCGATCTCGTTGTCCTTGGGAACGTAGTCACCGCGCTTCATGGCGGCGTAGAGGCGTGCCTTTTCTTCCATCTTACGTCGTGCGTGAGCGAGGTTCGAGGATTCTTCCTCTGTACCGAAAGGTTCTTTGAGACTCAGCCTGTTGGCTGTTGCGTCAGCTGTGCCGCCAGCGGCTTTGCTCTTGCTACTGCAACTGTTGCCATCGCGTCGTTTCGACTTTGCGCCACCGAAGATGTCGTCCTTTGTCTTTGAGGGTCGGACCCGGGCAGGCGCAGAGGCTGTTGCGGAAGATGTGGACATGAGGGATGTAAGCTGGGCTGTGAAGTCGAGGGAGCTGCCGAGCGCCGTGTTGGCCTTACGCTTCTTGGGCGGCGGTTGGCCGTAGAGGTTGGGGTCTTGAGGCATCTTGATGTGCGATGAAATGTGATAAAGATTAGGGCATCGAACCAAACGGTTGCTATCAAGAGGTCAGAGTCGATGGACCGAATAGGCTGTAGTTGTTGTTTTGTTGGCGCACGAGATAGTGAGATGTTGATGTTGAGGATAAAGTCGAGGCGTAAGTGAATCCCACAGAAGGCAGAGGGCTATCGTTATCGGTGCTATAGGGTGCCCGCCTCGTTTGCGCTGGTCGGGAACGGGCGATGGAGTTATTCCACCAAAGCAAAGCCTGATTTGGTCTAAAGGAACAAAAACCTTAGATAAAGCCTAAAGTTCTCATTTTAGACAGTAATTCACTTCTGGCTCTTCCTGGCAGTTAAGTGAGTTGTTTAACGGCGTCATAAGTTTATGCAAGCTTGAATATGAATAGGCAATAGGCGCCTGTGGGATTTGGAAACCACGTTCCCGTTAACCGTACCAAATCATACTTAATGACACATGCCGGTATTCCCAGATCAAATCGCTGTTAACAAACTCAAGTAAGCTACAACTTGCACGAGAGTTTTATAACAATGCAAGTCATCAAGGGACACACTCTCGAGGCGACTGACTGGAACCCGTTGAGCCTCCTGAAAAAGTTTCACACACTCAGGCCGCACCCCTCATCCCTTCATCGCTCGCATTCGCTCTACCCCGACAACACGTCGTCCCCGTCCCCAGACTCACTCAGACGCTGTATGCGTTTCCGCGCCGCGGCTTCCACAGTTGAACTCACCGTCGACGTCCCGTCCGCCACTTCCGGAGTGGACTTTTGCCGCTGTTGCTGTAGTAGTTGTTGCCTCGGCTCACATGAGTGCGGCGACTGGTTCTGATTCTGGGTCCATGGGCGGCTCCAGCAAATCCTGTAGATGTAGATGCCAAAGTCCACAGCAATCAGGAGGATAATGGGGACGACGAATATGAAGCCTAGGGCGATCTTGGGAGGAAACGTGAGCGAACGGCCGCGAGAGTGACCTAAGAAGGGGCAATAGGCGAGACTCACAAAAGCGCCGGAGATGTATCTGACAGTAGTGGGATAGTCGGATGATAATAACGAATAAGTCATCAAGGTGTCGTACCACGAGACTGTTTGCGCGCGGGTATCCATGAGAGGCTGATAGAACTGCGACGGCCGCTGGAATCCGGAGTTCAGCCAGGATTTAAAAGAAAGGTGTTTGGCGACAGTGACAGGAGAATGACGGGAGCAGTTGAATGCGAGGGGGATCTCGTTGGGTCCAATGGAATGATTAAATGGGTGTGAGAGCGGCGTGTGTGACGGTGAAAATAGTGCAGGTTTGTTGAGGGTGGGATGACTGCTTATTAGAGGTCGTTGACAATATCTGCGAGGTAGGTAGTGTCGTCGTAGACGGTTTTCTCTGGTGGGGGCTTGGGGGCATTCCCGTGTTCCTTAACAATTCTCGATCCGTTGTCAGAAGCAACCTTGGCCAAGCTGGTCGCAAGGCTGTGAGGTGATGTAACGGACAAGTAATGACACGAGAACTTGGCTCATCAAGCAAAGGGAGACATTGACGTAAATAAAGGCTATGGGTTGCCCGACGCCTTCGCGTCGCTCGATGTGTTTTGTCGGGGATGAGCAACTGCGGGTTTGTCTTGAATGTCTGCAACGACTTTGGTACACTTCTTATTCTCCGTTCAAGCCCCTCCTTCAAGCGGATGCAGGGAGAGGGAATCAAAACTGACAGGTAGGTTTGCTTGGCCGAGGAATATACATTCGTGCATGTCTCCGGTTTGTCTCTCATGGAATGGAATTGAAGCCACCCCTTTGCCTACTTTGGATAGTGAGAGCCCAATTGCCTTACTTCAACTCACCTTCGATGTACTACCTGTGTTATCCATGTCGTCCACTTCCATACCGGCCCTGTCCCTTACAATCAACGTGTGGAATTCGGTTCCTCGGCCCCTGACGCGTGACAGACCACCCACAAGTAATGCAGCCAACCCCAATAAGGCATTGATGCGGGCCTCCAATTGTCACCAGTGACATGTTTTCCAAGACACTCTAGGGACCGTGAAATACCCTTGAGCGAAGCTCCGCGCGTGCCCCCTTCACCGCCTGCCGAATCGGCAGCTCCCCGCCATGTATCACCGCCCGCTCAGTCGCAACTTTTTTGGTTTTCGGGCGACCAATCCCTCACCTCTCCCGAGCGCATATCGCACGGCTCCGCCCCCAGACGTTTTTGTGCATGCGAAATGTTTGGCCGGAACTTCGAACCTGTTCTATCATAATCCATCATCAAGCAACAAACTCGACAGCTCACATCATGGGTAAAGCCAAAAGCAAGAGCACGAAGCGCGAAGACTATCGCAATGCGCGTAACCAGGAGGGCGTGGCAGAATTACCTAGAAAGAAGTTTTACCGGCAACGCGCTCATGCGAATCCCTTCTCGGACCATCAACTAGTCTAGTTGAGTCTCATGCCTTTCGGGTCGTGTAATATGGCATTGTTGCTAACCGCGCACTCTCGACCGCAGCCCCACGAGCCCAGACGTCATGAACTGGACGCAGTATTACCCTGCCTTCGCAGCCCAAGACAAGTCCTCCTCGGCCGATGCGACGACGTCCGACGACACCACCACCTTGGATGCCTCGAAAGCGAAAACACGTAGTTTAAAGAAGGACGTTGAGGTGGTGGACATTGGTTGCGGCTTCGGAGGTTTGCTTGTGGCATTGTCACCTATCCTGCCCGAGACCCTCGTGCTTGGTACGTGCACCTGTTCACCTGCTGGCTGGCCTAGGTCTATCTGCTGATCTTTTCTTGATAGGACTTGAGATTCGTACTTCAGTAACAGAATACGTCCAGGAGCGCATCAAAGCGCTCCGGGCGCAGAATCAAGAGGCTGGCCTGTACCAGAATATCAGCTGCCTCCGCGCCAACAGCATGAAGTTCCTCCCCAACTTTTTCAAAAAGGCTCAGCTCTCCAAGATCTTCATCTGCTTTCCCGACCCCCACTTCAAGGCGCGGAAACACAAGGCCAGAATCGTGTCGACAACGCTCAATTCTGAGTACGCCTTTGCACTGCGCCCCGGCGGTATCGTTTACACAATCACCGACGTCGAGTCTCTACACCAATGGATGGTCGGTCATTTCAACTCCCATCCTTCATTTGAGCGTGTCCTTGAGGAAGAGCAGGAGGCGGATGAGTGTGTCAAGGTGATGGCGGAAGAGACGGAGGAGAGCAAGAAGGTGACGCGGAACCAGGGTCAAAAGTATGTAGCCCTCTTTCGCAGACTGGAAGATCCCCCATGGTGAGTGTCAAGGTACAGGGAGAAAAGTTGACAGCAGGTCGGCCTTCAAGTAAGAAGTCTTGTTGTTCGTCATGAAAAGTTCAATAATATCCCTTCCCAGTGTGGCGGCAAGTCTCGAAGAATCAAGTCCCGATATAGCCGTCGGGGGTGAATCTCACGAACACAGAACAAGCCGCTTTCTTGCAGGCTTGCCCAGGTGCAATTAAACCTAGGTCTGACCATCTGATTGTCACTTTCATTCCCTAAAACCGGGAAGCTCTATTGTCATGGGATTAATCTAAACCTTGTACACCATAAATCTGATAGTTGCATATCCATCGTTGACCAAATGACAACTTGGGCCCACCATAAGTCTCGCACCCGCAACAGGCCTACAGCAACCGCTAAATGGTCCGTACGGTGTGGTAAGGTAATAGCAATGAGGGAATGCAAGGTACCTACATCCACACACCTCGACATCATCCGCCCCTCCACCATCCACACGCACGTGTCTTTCGATCCGCACCCGCCTCACCTCCCCTTAATCGATAAGGCTAGCCAAGCCGAGCTCCCATCTCGTTCATCCAGCGCACCCGACCTAGCAGCTCCTGAGAGCACTGCAAATTTCGACGACATAAGATGTAGCGACAGCATATTGCCCCACGCATCAATCTGGATTATGGCCTTGCAAGGAAGAGATTTGATCCTTGCCGCCATCACATGCTTCATAGCTTGGGGCTACGCCGTCAGTTGGGCCCCGACTTTGCGATGGATGGGCTACGCCTTGGTCGGAGGGGTCATCTTGACCCTCGCCGCCTTTGTCGCGCTCATACTGCTCACATCGCGCGGCTCCAGGCGCGGTTTGCGACATCGATCGCCGCGTCCAAATGGCCCTGCATTCCTTGCGCCCAAGTCCTGGACCCGTGAGGTAGGCAGCCTCCAAACACGACAGTCTTACTCGAAAGTGCCCATCGACCCCGACTCCCGCCGCATCTCTAAAGCTCTCGACGACCTTCTCGAACTCATAATTCGCGATTTTATTACTTCGTGGTACTCCAACATTAGTAGTAATCCTGTCTTCTCCAACGAGGTCGACAAAGCTTTACGCGATGCCCTTATCAACATTCGGGAACGGCTCCTGGAACTCGACTTGGTCGACATCGTTACCACGCGAGTTGTCCCGATGTTGAATGCGCACTTCAGAGACTTCTATGAAGCCGAAAGAGCTGTTCGGGGGAAGAAGCTGAATCGATCGGTAACGGAATCGGAGGAGCTGGATCTCGCGATCGCCTCGAAGTATAAAGACGGGAAACTTCATCCCACTGCGTCATTGTCGTTCCCCGACACGAAACTCGTACAACAAGACTATTTGCGGAACATGGTCTCTGGGATTTTGCCACAAGTTCTGCCACCCAGCGTGCTTGCCAGTCGAGCTGTCTCTACCATCATTCGAGAGATCGTGGCGTGCGCCGTTCTGTTTCCTGTGATGCAAATCTTAGCCGAGCCCGATACTTGGAACCAAGTGATGGAGAACTATGGCCGTTCCATGCTACAGGATCGATCGACAGTCCGCAAGCTCAGGGCGGCGTTGGATCAGCATGCCTCTCCGACACCAAGGTCTAGCAAGGCCGTCACAATCCCCCGTCTTTCGCCCACCGACAGCGAGAGAAAGTTCGAAAAGTTTATCCGCGCGATACGCAAGGTCAATAATCTTTCAGACGCTAGACGACTGCGAAGCGAGGTTGCGAGCCAATTGAAACGCGATTCACTGGAGGAAAACCAAGATCAAGTCTATCTTCGCCGGCTAGAGATGGGCAAGCGGCTCCTAGACCAACGGGTTCGGGTTCTTGCAGCGGGCGGAAGCCGACAAACTTCTGCGACTCTGCCTGCTCGTTCAGTCGGTGTTCCCCAGGCGGCCTCGAAGCTCGAGACCGCATCACTGGTCGACTTGCTTCGAGACGCGTCTGGTTTGTCCTATTTCATGGAGTTTATGGACCGTCACCGCATGATGCCTCTTGTCCAGTTTTGGCTTGTTGTTGACGGCTTCCGGAACCCTTTGGAGGATGAAGGTCAGGACGACGAGCATTTGCCGTCCAATCTGCCAATGTGGACCGATTCTGATCGCCTGGATCTCGCTCAGATCGACCACGCATATCTTGCCAAGGCCAAGTTGAACATCTCGCAAGACTCTCGAGATGAAGTTCGAGCGTTTCTGGACGCCGGCAAAGCAGCAACCCCTGAGCAATACTACAAGGCGCGCAGGGCCATCCTGAGGGCTCAGGCAGCTGTCCTGGAGAGAATGCAAGCCCAGTTCTTCCAGGCCTTCAAGAAGTCCGATCTCTTTTACAAGTGCTTGGCAGCGCAAGAAGCATCGGCAAATGTCGCACCTCTCCCCGTCGCAGAGCCGTCCACCTCGTCACAAGCACACCCCCCATGTATCGAAATTCTCAGTCGTATCAGTCCAAGCCAAACCCCGTCACCCGCTTGGCCCCAAGGTTATCACGACCGCTATCTAGGCGTGCTGGATCCACATCCGATTTGACGAGTCTCAACGTCGATGGCAGTGGGTCTGAATCGGTGTCACGGCAACGGCATTCTTTGGAGGAAGAATCACCAACACCACTATTTGATGATGATGATTTCGATCAAGATGGCATGATGGACTCGGTTCAGAGCCTCGAACAAGATGCGGGCAAGCCGGTCCCAGATACCAACGTAGTACAGGCCATGGAGGAGGCTTTGAACAACATCATGGAGGACAACCGACCGCAAACAGCCGAGGAATTTCGAGCATCACTATTTGGGCCTGATGACACGGTCGACCGGTCAAGCTTATTTTCCGGAGATAACGAATCTCACCGCGGATCACTTGAAGTATCAAGGCCTGCTGCGCAGTCTTCCAAAGAGGCCGAAAAGCCAAGTCTAGCGTCACTTGGTCTTGTTAGTGCAGCATCACGCATAGGAGTATTCGTGGACGATGACTTGTTCGGCGACGAGGATAAGTACCTCTCTGACGAACGGGATGACGGAGATAACGAGGACAAAGGAGATGTGGAAGACGAAGTACACGAAGCGGCACCAGGCGATCTTGGATTAGCAGAAGCCATCACAGCGTTATCCAACGATATTGACCGCCTCGTTGCGCAAGAGGCCATTGTCGAATCGCTGACGAAGAAGGCAGAGCTTACCAACAACACAGCTGAGCTTCGGATTCTCCGGAAGTCCAAAGCGAGTTTACAGCGCGAAATCCGTCGCAAGGAACTCCAGCGACAACAATATGTCGTACAGGAGAGTGACAACAGCTTGTATGGCCGATCTACTATCAAGATCAAGGCCATTCAGGTGGGGCGAGAAGACGATGGCAGAGAGTTTGCCTTGTATGTGGTCGAGGTGCAAAGAGATGCTGGTGAAAAGATGCCAGCAGCGACATGGATGATCACTCGCCGATACAGCGAGTTCCACGAGCTGCACCAGAAGCTTCGCACAAGGTACCCTTCTGTTCGCAACCTTGACTTCCCCAGGAGAAGAATGGTCATGAAGTTTCAGAGCGAGTTTCTCCGTAAACGACGGGCGGCTCTTGAGCAGTATCTCCGTGAACTTCTGATGCTACCAGAGGTCTGTAGGAGTCGAGATCTACGAGCGTTCTTGTCTCAGAGTGTGATCGCCCAAGGCACAGATATTGTGGATCGGGAAGACAAGAAGGATATGATCACGAGGTTGTACGACTCTGTGACAGACGGGGTGGAGGACATTCTGGGCAATATTCCAGTTTTAGACCAACTGTCACTGGCCGGTCAAAATCTCATTGCAGCAGCCACGAACCAGCTTAATGCCGTGCCGCTGCCCGTCAACGAGGACGGAGCCAGCGCTGCCGAGGCCGAGCCGAGCTGAATGCGTTTGAGAATAAGGAGCTGGAGTCTTTTATCAAGCCGATATGCGACATTTTTCTAGAAGTCTTTGAACTCAACCGGGGCAACAACTGGCTCCGTGGCCGCGCCGTGGTTGTCGTCCTGCAGCAGTTGCTTGGTGGCACAATTGAGCGTAAAGTCCGAGACAACGTCAAGATGCTGGTCCAGGAGGACGCGATCCTTAAGTACATCGCCCTCCTTAGAGACAGCATGTGGCCCGGCGGTGAGATGAATAAGAACAAGCAACCGCGGACTGCTTCGGAGAAGAAGAAGACAAGAACAGAGGCTAGCTTGATGTTGGCAACTCTCGTGCCGGACCTAGCAGGGAGCGTGGTCGGGAGAGTGAATGCCCAGGCAGCCAGCCGGCGTGTTTTTGCAACTTTCAATAACTCAAGGCTCAAGTAAGTCACCCCTCTCAGCGTTGGTTACATTGGAGTGTGGTGAGCTGACGATCGACTCGCTGCCAGCGCACATCTAGCCTTTACGTTTATGGATGAGCTAGTGGAAATTCTGTTTGGCTAAGCTCTGGATACGTCGCACTGCTTGATGCTTCATTGAATCGCGGGAAATCTCTTCGGGTGCGCTGGTAATTGGTATGGCATGGCGTCTGCTGGGAATCCTCTATTCACAACACAAGCCGGGGCGTGATGGGAACGGTTATGAGGCTGCATGAGCAGGCGTCTGTTTCGATTTCTTGGTCTGAGACCACACATTCAAGGGCGAGAGGAGACGGACCATGAGGTGGTTCATAATGTGAGGATTCAGACGATGAATATGCCGACGGCAAGGTTCAGTGAGATGACAAGGAATGATGCGAGGCCAAGCGTCCGTTGGAACCCCGAAGAGCGGGTGAAACATTGGTGCTAAACCACGATGCTTAGAAAGGTGTTCGTTAAGGGGAAAGAAAGTAGACCAGGTATCGCGTTTGACTACAACAAAACGGGTGGAGTGGCCATGGTTGGACTTGCAATAAGTAATTGACCATGCGATGTGCCGTTTGTACAATTCGTACGAAGTGGTTTTTCCTCCGGGGGAGGATGGCAGATGGCACTTTTTGGCAAGGAAGTTGGCGTTTCTGCTATCTTTACCGGCAAGCGTGGTCATCTGCAGATTCTTCTCTGTTGAGATTGGTGACGAGGTGGAGGGGAAAGGGGGAGGTACTCCCTGTTACAGACCCAGTATGGGATGGTTTGGGGGCCGGCTCATGGCTGGCGAGTTTCGAAGGCAGCGGGCTGACCTCGGCTTTTGATGCCTCGAAGACTGTGTTCTTTGAGAGCTTGGTCGCGTTCGAGTTGTGTTCCCCGAACGCAACGTTCGACGGGTTACCTGGATTGTTATGCAGGAGGATAGCTGCGATGTGCCAGAATGAGAATGTTCCAGTTGCCTAGATTCGACCTGTTGCTGTGACTTCTTGGCGTCCTCACTTCCGCGTCGTTGATATCGAATCCGTGGCAATCTCGCGGAACAGCTCCCATGGGCAGGCAGGAGTGGATACGTTAGTATTCCATTGTTCCTATTGTGGTTGGTGAACCTGGCAAGGACCTGTTGGGATTGCCCGATGCAGCGGGTCATATATTAGAAAGGGGCCAGGGGATAGTACTGCTTTGACGAACAGTTCGGCCTCTCCACTTGGACTCACCACAGTATTAATACCGTTTGGTCTTAAGGTCACTGATGCTAGGTAGACTTCTAGAGCACTTTTTATTGAATAGCGAGGATCTGGGCATCGTCTGGGCACGGCAGGATGGTGCCGGTCAGCTCCGAAGTTGGTACCCCTGACGAAGATCTCCCTTGTGTCCTTCTCTGTTTGGGACCTTTCTGGTTGGATGTTGTTGCTTGCTGAATTTGTTTTGGCCGACAACTGCTGGCTCCGAACGGGGTTAAAGAAAGTTAACGGCGGCGGACACCGTTGCGAAAGTAGCCAAGCGTTGGTTATATGTACTTTGAATTTGGTTGATGAACCGCCCTTTCCCCTTCAAAAAGAAAAGAAAAGAAAAAAAGCTGTCCAGTTCCACGTGCATAAGCTGCCGTTTCTGGCCATCATCCATATAGGTGCGCCTCGAAACCGCTTTAAAGTAGCTTCTTAGCTTCCTCGCTAAAGAACTCTCAATGTGCCGAGAAGTCGTGGACAGACACACCTCAGCCGCGGGTCAATTTTGGAAGGAAGATGCCTCAGACCATGCGCCTCGGTGAGCACAGACAACTGACAGCCTTCGTTGCGATAGAATTTCTGACCACATGGAAGATCTTGACAGTGATTCCGAAAAAAAAGGCTGTAATGATCAACGTGGCTCATCGGGCGCAAGGTGCCAATGTACCTGAACTAGGTGACAGCAGTGCAACCGTTCCAAAAGGCAACGGAAGGTAGTAAATTAGAGGTAGCTCACCTCCTGCTGCAGGCAGTCCAGGTACGTGAGGTAGCTCAGCTCAGGGAAGGAAGGTACCTCAGCTGCTCAGGTTTCTGGGTATGCAGTACCGGGATACAACGTGCTGCCATTGGTTGATGCTGCCATGTCCTGGGGCGAGACCTCACGTTGCTCCTCCTTGGTCGGCGCCATAGCTCGCCCAGGCCCTGCGTTCTCCTCTCTGTCCCCTCCTCAGACCTTCGGACCCCCTGTCTGTCGTTCTTTTGCGCTCCACCCTCCCTCTTCCTCTTTCAACTTTGGGTGCGTGTGTGATTTTTTCTGTCGCGGGTAATCCTCGCAAGGAACATTAGTTTCTTCCAGGTCCATGTCATGGCTCGGTAAGGAAACCTTAGCGGCCTTCCCATACCTTGCCTACCCAGCTACGTTAGCCAGGAAAGGATACCAAGCAATATCAAATAACTACTCCTTCGCCTGACCGTACCTCACCTCATCTCTCACCTTGGCTCTGCCTCGTCCTCCTCAACCACAACCTTCGACACCACTACTTCTCCTCTACTTTCCCCCTCTCTTTTATTAGAACCCGAGACACACCCTCTATCCTAACCAATCGCAAGTCGAACAATCGGTGTAACATCGAGTTTCCATCCCTCACGACCTCCCAACCCT
>JAIMZG010000624.1:0-10335 GCA_020466075.1 Colletotrichum coccodes
CCACAAAGCAAAAGCTTCGTTGATGACGACTCTGTCGTCATTGTCCCCTGTTCTGCGTTATATAGTCATACACCGGTTAGACGCGCAACCAACGCGACCGGGTCGTAACATCAAATGCCCAACAAACTAACAGAAAGCAAACAAACCTTTCTCAAATAGTCGCATACGTATTATTGACTTCTAAAATCTGCATCGTGGTCGCCTTCTAGGTACTAGAGTTACTGACTGAGGGCAGCTTTCCAATCCAACTTCTATCTTCGCTTACAATAGAGTCCACTAGTCGCCTTGCTAGGGCCGTCCTTTCCATTGTAACCTTCCATCCGGGCTTGCTGATTTACGCGGCACTACTTAGGCTAGCCTCGCTGTCTTTCTTCTATACATTCTCGTCACTTCCACCCTGTAGAAGCCCGGTGAGAAAGAGGGACTAGTCAAGATCTTTAGCTTGGTCCTGAAGGACGGAAGCGACATTGGGAATTGACCGGCATGCCGCTAAAGTAGAAAGGCGGATAATCAAAACCAGTAAGGCGCTGATGAGCGAGGAAGAGTCTGACGAGTTGGTGAATAATAACGTGGCCATAGCGAAAATCCATTTAACTGTATGTTGTCGCATGACTGGGAACAATATCAAAGAATAGCCTGAGTAGGTCGTTAATTCAACAAAGCTCATCTGATTCGGTCCTAGGGGTGAAATTACGGCCTTGCTCTTCGCGACGGCTGCGTCAAGCTCATCGACATCAGCTATCTGCCCTTGGATAATCTACGGGTAGGATCAGTTAGTCATGGGTTTACCCGCTCGCTCAGTAACTCCACTTGTCATCCTCCGCAAGGTCACAAGAACATACTGACGTGTACGCATATAACCAGGAACTAGGTGACATATTTCAAGTTGTGTATTTCTAGCCAAGTCAGCCTGGATTTTGGATGCACTCCTCGCATGAGCAACTGTCGCATGCTGAGGATGCAGTAGCTCGCGTAGCAGGCTGATGCTTGCAGGCCCCGCAACGCCCAGAACCAGCACTTTGAGCCATCCATACTTGGAGAATGTTTTGCGGTACTCACCATACTAGCGGCTGCATCACCAACGCATAAAAACCATCTTTCACTCGAAGTCATATTGTCTACCCCGTCCAGCCTGTCCAGTTAGACAGCACAGCATCTTTTAACAAGCCGCGCAGAATGTTATCATAGAAAAAGGTTACATCAAGAGCGTTCCTAAATTCTACGCCGAAGGCTATACCCGGCAAGAGCCCTCACTCCTTTCTGGCTGGCTAAACGCTCTCGATGCTCTGGTGGCATTGCCCCGCGGTGTCTAGCATATTCCTGTCAACAGGGGAGTTGACAAGAACCACGCGTTGGTTTTCCGGAGTATTTAACGACCCGGAGCGGAGACCTTTACGATTGTCGAGCTCTTCAAGTTAAACGCTACCTGCATCATCGAGCACTAGAACATCTACATGACGAAGTCACCAAACGCGACCAACTCCCTTCCTATGTAGTAAGGCCATCGAAATAATTCAGTCAATAACCACTAATTCTGGTGGTGTTTAAAGCAGAGTTAACTCAGTCTAGAGGGGAAACCACCGTCTCTTGAATAAGGACTACTCCACTGAGTGAATCAGAATTTACTTCAATACTAGCTGAAGATCAACGTGTTTCAGCCTGGAAGTCATACAGAGCATGTATTTAGTATTGGGACAGCAAATTGATGGGCTTCCTGTTTGGATGTAGCTGTGTTCTTATGCATTGACTTTGATGAGCCTGGCGAGTAAATACATGCGAATACAAAACGCCTGGCTACAGAAAAGCGCTCTGCAATAACGTACGGAGTCCAGAATATCCAACCTTCATTGTCTATTACATCGTTCGTCATATAAAATACTGTGGTAGGTTGCTGGTGCAGACACTCACTTCAACGCGGCTTATGGTAGCCTCAACTACTCATCAAACAGTGTGTTACTGATAGAAGTTGAGCTTTTGGGGAAATCCGTTTGGCTGTAGGCCGTCAGTAAGCAGATAATTTAAGATAAAAGAACATTCCCAAGTATGATTCAACGGTAAAAATGCGCGTCCAAGGGGCAATGGAAATAAAACAAACTTTTTTCTTCAAAATTGTTACATCACAAGTTATAAAGAGGGTTAGTTATAAACGATTTACAAGAAAATTCTTGCGCTACGCAAAAAAGATTTGGCAGGTCCCCTCTATTGTATAGCCTCTAGATCCAATATGCCACCAACTACTTTACAACTTTTCCTTTCAAAAAAGCTCATGCTGCGAGACAGCGGTCGATCCAGCCCCGAAATGCCTCCTCGAACAAGTTTTCTCGACCAGAGCAGCTTCATCCCATTGCTGATCGGGGGCTCTTCGCATTCAGAGTAGGGTGTGCTTACCGGATGCCTGGAGAAACAGAGAGACAATGTCGCCAAGGACGAACAGCTTCTAATCAGAGAGTAACGTTCCCCCTCCGTCAGGGCATTAATTCTGCCTAGAACCATATAGATAGAAGCGGCCATGAAAGTTGGCCCAATGAGCACCAGAATAGACTGAATGATGTTAGAACCTAACGGCCAGGAGCTTGGGTCCTCCAAGGTGTTGAGGAAGCTACCGACGTATCACAATGACCTCGCCTGCGATCATAGCTTTAGCAGCAGTTTTGACGTAAGGCTTGTTGAAGGGACTTACACGTTCCCCAATAACCAGAGCAGTCCTGTACCAAGTGCGGCTTCGGATGATCTAGATGATGTGCGTAAATGTGGTAAGATCGAAGCGAACGGTAAAGATGGTAGCAGCTTCTTTCGACAGAACATATCGATAAAAGGAGAATGGGGCACCCTCGAAGTCGGGATGCAGATAATTATCGTTTTGGCAGGGCAAGGCTAAAGATCGATTCGAGTCCAGACTGAGAGAGGAAAAGCAGAACAAGAGTGTTCGACGGGGTAGATAGAACGATTCCGACCTAAGCTTTAGCGATTCTGCCCAAGATCGGCTTCTCACTGAATACTTGCTGTTGGGTTGGAACCAAAAGACTAGACTGTCGATGAGAATGAAGGCTACAAAATACTGCGAAGATGCTGTATCATAAGAAACAAACAAACCAGAGCCAGGCAAAGTCAACAGTGTGTGTCCTGGTTCTATTATGCTTTTAATGCGCGCTTTTTACTTGCGGATGGCCGCTGTGGCAGGAGGAGGCCGTTGTCTCTGGGACTAGGAGCTGAAATTTGAAGCTAACGACTTCGCACCGAGCCCTGTACAGCTAGTTCGCTTTGCAACTTCGCTTACTACCAACCTATCGCGTCTCGCTGTCTCTGTTCCCCCTTTTGACCGCAATGCTGCGCCATCAAAATCTCGACGAAAAGGCAATGCCAGAAAACAAACATGTTGGAGCACCTGTCAGCGAGTCGAAGAATTGAGTAGATCCTGTTTTGGCAACCGTGCATGAAATGCCCTACTAGTTGACTACCAACGCTCATCAAGAAAGAGATCATGGTCAACCTCGGATTCGCCCGACCTGAAGACCCACATTGTGACGTTTGGTTTCTTCTTCTGCCCATCAGACCTTTCAAAGAGATAAACCTCAAGTGGTGTTTTGGCAGTGTTTAAGCAATAATTCGATGACTCAGCAAACCCCTCTGCGACCCTTGGATTCCTAAACAGCCAATGACATGGCTCTTTGATACTTCGGCACACCAAGCTTCGCCTTTTCGGTTGACAGTCAATCTCGTCTCTAGCTTGGTTCTGTGGATATGGTTCATTGACGAGGCATGCGGCAAAGTTGTTAGTGGATATTTCGGTTAGAAGCCAAAACTTTAGCCTAGCACTGTAGCAAGGTTCCAAAACCCCGCTCCGGGGATAACAGCAACTTCAACGGGTGATTTGACGGAATTAACGTATGCAACCGGATGACACAACAGACGGATGATAAAACCCAATGATCTTTTGCATGCGGGAACAACTACCTATTTGTCATCGGGAGCAGATGGCTTGTCACCCACTACATCATATCGCATCCTCTTGACACCTCGAGAATAGGTATTGAGAGGTTGTTATCAATCGACTTCGCAATCCACTGATTGTCGCTTTCTTAGGAGACTCCGTAAGAAGACAACAACTCACAATGACTATTCCCGGTATCAAAAATCCCGCTGTTCCTTACGGCAGTTGGGTCGTTATTAGTGGCGTCAGCGGTTTCATCGGCTCCCACGTCGCAGACCAGGCTCTCGCCGCAGGCTACAGGGTGCGTGGCACAACTCGAGATGTACAGAGGACTGCGTGGTTAGTGGAGTACCTCGAAGAGAAATATGGCCGCGGCAACTTTGAGTTAGTCCAAGTCCGGGACATGGAAGCCGACGGTGCTTTTGACGAGGCCATTAAAGGTAAGCAGCTCCCCTTTTCTCGTCGATTTGATATCTAGCCCGGCAAAAGCTGATACTCTGCAGGCGCCGCAGGGTTTATTCACGTGGCTCACGACATGAACGGCTCCAGAGACCCCAGCATCGCGATCCCTAGAGCAGTCAATGGCGCTCTCAATGCGCTGAAATCAGCGGCGAAGGAGCCCGGGGTGACCCGTTTCGTGTACACTTCATCTTCTTTTGCGGTCACCCAACCCAAGCCGGACACAAGGTTTACTCTCACCGAAGACAGTTTCAACGACGAAGCTGTAGAACGAATCAGGACGCCCGGCGCTGATGGAGAGACGGTGTATTCTGCCAGCAAGGTGGAAGCCGAGCGTGCGATTGCTCAATGGGTCAAAGAGCATAATCCTTCGTTGGTTGTTAATACACGTATGGCACCTCAGTTGCATGAGCTGATACAATATTTCGGGTGTTTCTCCCTACTAACTGGCCTTCTCCAGTTCAACCCAACGCCAATATCGGCCCTTTAATCAACGCCGTTAAACAGGGATACCCAACATCAGCCATGTGGGTGAAGAGACTCTGGGACCACGACTATGACTCCCTTAAGGGTACCCCTCCCCAGCACTATATTCACGTACAGGATGATGCACGGTTACACATTATTGGGCTGGCCCATCCGGAGGTGCGAGGCCAACGCATATTCGCAATTGCTGGGCCGGTCAACTTCAATGACATGATCAGGGTGTTGAGGAAGCTATACCCGCAGAAGGCGTGGACAGACTTCCCAGATGGTTCAAAAGATCTAAGTACCTTTGAGCCAGTTCACAAGGCTGAGGATCTGCTGAAAGAGGCATACGGTGCCGGGTTCATTGGCCTAGAGGAGAGCGTGAGAGGGAACTCCGCGGACTTGGCTTAAGGCCGGGGTGCGTAATTGGTAGTATCCTGTGGTACCTGGAACAGGGTACTTGGACTACCCGAAAATAGAACCTTCAACCTTGACCCACACGTCTCTCCTACATAACACTGCCGCTACCACAGGAGTTCTGTTCAACCTCCAACTCGGATATTTTGACTGGTTGGGAGGTGCAGATTGGGGGTGCATGCTGAGCCGCAGTAATCCAAGCGAACTCCAGTAGTCAGCACAAAGGGTTGCTCTCGTCACACGGTTCCGAGAGGAGTGTTAAAGACCTAGAGGGCGCGTATTTGTTCTATAGAGTTTTGATGGACCAACAACTTGCATTTGAGGCGAACTCGAGACACCTAATGGGCTTCATGATTCTCCCCAAAACTGCGTTCTTCTAGAGACCATCACAGGCAAGAGGGTAAGGTTCCACGCACGCCCCTGTACAATGCTTTGAGAAAGACCGTTCCATCAACTAACGCATTCATTTTGTCTTGCTCACCATATTATGACGTAGATGACTATGCAGAGAGGACGAAACTCACTCAGGGGTGAAATTTCTGCCCAAGATCAATATTCGTGGCCACACAAATGGACAACATGCATGTGCGAGTTTGTAAGCCGTTGCAATATTTTTGTCCGTTGTTTAGAACTCGCTCTAGACTAGAGAGTTGGCAGGGTCAACCACGTCATTTGATCCTCAAAACACCGTGCACAGCCCGGTCTGTGGTCTTATTTTACGAGCACCTCGCCAAGAGCTCGTGGCTTGACAGGGGACAGAAACCTATCCTTAAAGCGTTTCGGGTACCTTGACGAGTCATGATATAGAATGGCGGATACGTCGGCCGCGCCATCACAGAACCACCAACACGAATTGTTGGAACACTAAACAACAAGGTTTATCTCGGTCTTGATTAAATGAACGGCGTACGACTGCCGTCTTGGTGTTTACCAAGAATAATAGTCGCGTCGACTGTCAGTGGGGTCCAAGCAGTAGGTCGCAGAACTTATCAACATGCACAATCTAGATGGCGGAGCCTTCTCCCCTTGAACTAAATGCGCTGCGCTGTTCATGATGGAGAGCGAAGAGGGGTCACAAGATGGCGGCTTCGGCGGCGGCAGGTGATGCAATATTTGCCAAATTAAGATGGCGATGGCTTCTATATAAGCATTCTTCGCGCTCATACAGGCTGCTCCTGCTCCATTCGCGGCATTGTGCTTTCATCGACCAGCGTCTCCTCACATTCTTTTCGTGGCCTCTCACTCATTACCGAGTGTCATTCATTACTTACATTCGTTCAGAATGCTCTCTACCGGCCTGCTCTGGTGGCTCGCTGTGCTGTTCCTGAGCAGTGGGGTCTTGTCCCTCCCACACCAGGATGGATGGCATGACTTCACGCACAGCAGACATCGGCTCCTTGCCAGACAGCAACCTCTGTCAAACACGACAAGGCCGGCGAGCACTGTTCCCCCTACACAGCCTCCCATTACTCCGGACCCCAGATCTTCCACCCGTGTATCGTCCGCGTGGACAACCATCGGAACGTCCAGCTCGGCGCCACTCACCTCGACAATCTCTGGCGACAGAGACACCCCCGTTGTCGCCATCATAGGCGTGGTGTACGTTGCCGGTGCCGGCGGCGCCTCCTTGCTTGTCGGCGGCGTCCTCCACACCCTAGCTCCGGGGGCCGTCGTGTCAGTCATAGGCACAGGGCCCAACGGCGACACCCCGGAAATCGAAAACGTTTCGAACCCGGCTCCTTCTCAGAACCCAAGGACCACGGATCCTGCCTCTACATCCCAGCCCGTGACTTCAGCTCCGTCGGTGCCCAGTTCCACGTCGGCGACACCGACCTCGTCTTCCACATCCTCATCCACTGCAGTGCCTACCCCGTATATTATTCTCACATCACAGGATGCTACCAAAGAACAGATCCAGGACATCAACAGCACGCTTTCGAGAGACGCTGCTCCCAACTCGTTGGAAGAAGTCACCAGCGATCGCACCGGCCTGGTAGTGTTCTTCAAGGCGAACATCACCTCGGCGCAGGCCGATGCCATCTCAACGCTTCCTGGAGTAAGTGGACTTCCCTGACCCATTCTCACAACACGACACTGAGAAAAGATATAGGTAGGCAGCGTGACCCCAGATGAGAGACTTGAAGAAGAACAGCCTCCTTTGTCGGCGCCGCCTTCGTCGACATCGCACCAAGCTTCAGCCACGGGCCCGCCCGGCTCGCCAGGGACGACTGTCCCGAACCCGGCCGGCATTGGACTCCAAGCAAATGCCGTGGACGAGCTCAAGGTCATATCGCAACCCCCCGGGTCAAGTCTTGCCGACTTACCCGGGTTCGGCTATGCCTCCGAGGCAGGCAAAGGCGTCACCATTTACGTGATTGACACCGGCGCCAATGCCCAAAACTCGGTATGGCGAATCGGCATGGCCACCCTGCAAACCAGCTGCTGACGGGCGGAACAGGAATGGACCGGTATGGCGGGAACGAAGGGGTTCATGTATGCCCCCGGCGCCACGAGGGAAGAGTCCGATTTCTTGAATCACGGCTCCTGTGTGGCATCAAAGTCGACCGGACCGGCGTACGGCACTGCAAAGGATGCCAACATGATCATGGTCAAGCTACCCGGTGACCTCTCGATATCCGCCATCTTCACCGCCTTGGTGGAGATTAGCAACGACGTCTTCCAGAAGGGCATTGAAGGAAAGGCTGTTGTCAATATGTCGCTCGGATCTCGTACGTCTTTGAACCATCCTCACATGATTTCTCCTAGTGTAAACCCATCGTCGGGTTTTCATCCGACCGACCGACTAAATGAGATCGTCAGGTATCCCCGAGAAGCTTTTATCCACCACCACTGCCTACAAGCTTCTTCTTGTTGCCCTCATGGCCGAAGACATCGTCATAGTCACGGCCTCGGGTAACGACTTCGTAAGCCTTCCAACAAACTCCCCGATTTTGTCTTTTTCGGCACTAACGGCCTCATGTAGCAATACGGCATCGACGACGTGACGGAGTACCCTGCACTTTTCGGTCCCACAACAGACATCATCGTCGTAGGCGCCGTCGAAAATGACGGATACCGCGCCTTTTTCTCGCAAGGCAGCGGGGATCAACTGACGGTCTCCGCCCCTGGGTTCGTCGACTGCGCCTCGGGCAGGTCTAGCGGCTCGCAAGATCTCTACGGCACCTCCTTTGGTATGTCTTCCGAATGCACCCACTGACGCGGTGCTCCCTCAAACCGGTCGGACGAGACGCTGATGTTGGCCGATATTCAGCCGCGCCAGCCGTTGCCGGTGTCATCGCGGTCTGGCTCTCCCAAGACGAGCATCAGACTCGGCTCCAAGTTCCGGGGAGGGTCGCCGCGAACGTCAAGGCCATGGTCCAGTCCCTGGCGTACTCGAGGGTCGAAGGCGAACCGGCCGTGATCTGGAACGGCATAGACCCTCGGGGGCTCGCGTGTCCTGCGCCTGGGGCGCCTGCTAACAGGCGACGTCAGGCCGTCCCGTCGGGTTGCCAAGCGACCTCTGCGGGCCCGTCTGCGGTCCCGTCGAGCACACCCGCTCCGGTGCCGCCGACCTCGACCTCTGGGCCCGCCCCGACGTCTGCGGCACCCTCGGCCTCGGCCTCGGCTCAGCCCTCGCCACCCCCCAAGCCCCGATGGAGTGAGAGCCCCCAAGGCTTCCAGAAAGTCTTTGAGCAAGATGGGGTTGCCAGTCATAGCTATGCCAGCACCTCGGATAGTGCGAGCGAAGGCGTCACAGCCGATGTCGAGCAGTGGTGCTTGGCCAAGTGCACTGGTGAGTTGCCCGGCTTCCCCCGTAATGAGCATGGTGCGATCAGAGCTGACAGTGGCTCCAAACGTAGACCAGTGCGCCTCTGTCTTCCTCTACAGAGTTCTGCAGTTCACCCGCGGAGCTATAACCCGTACTATATCTGCAACAGGTACGCGGAGCACTGCCTGACCTTGAAGCTGATCACTAACGGTGGACTTCCAGGTACAACACGGCATGGTCGAACGACTTTGTACAAAACGGCATAAGTACTAGCGACGCCGGAATCGCGTTCAAGTAAGTCAACTCGCAGTCCATTGAATGCAGGACGTTCGAGCTAATGCTGTAACAGCAAAGTATAGAGTCCGGTAACACTGTCGTCGTTTTCTCGTGAGGCTGTACACTATCGTAGATCAGAAACCTAGGTTAAAGAAGAAACTTATTCTTTGTTTTATTTTTTGCTTTATAGCAAGTCACGTTCTGTATTGTTCCATATGAGGCCTGCGCATCCCATCCTGACCCACGGACTCGCGTTGCCATGGATATTTCGAAGCCTGCATCCAAGGACGTGACTGACGCTAGTGAATGGAAGCTGCCACGTGGGAACCATGCAATGGAGAAAAGTATGTTTCCCCGGCTCCAAAGCACAGGCTACAGGAACACTGACGGTAATCTTGTTCATCAAGTGTGAGGGACGCAATGCCATCATCAACACCGTGTGCTATATGCAATATGTTCCCTGATCTTAATATTCGCGAGCTGTGTCCCAAAGCTCGACCCATCCAAGGCACCCAATGCCATCCGAAACTCGGCCCAGACGTTCTCGTCTTATTTATCAGGCGAGGAAGCATAATGCCACGCTCAAACCAAAAAAAAACCCCAAGCCCGCTTACCCCTCAGCTCCCCGGGGCTTGCCCTTACGTCTCCGTCTCCATCTCCAAATCCGGATCAACCTCCGTCCCCAATCCCTGTCCTCCAGGAACCGCCTCCCGACGAGGTCGTCAGGCAGGTACTCCTGCCTGACCCTCCCCTCCCTATAATTCGGCGGGTACTTTGTACTCCGCCCCGTACCCCATCTCCCGCATCAGCCGCGTCGGCGCGTTCCGCAGGTGCAGCGGCACCGGCAGCGCCGCGATGCCCGGTTCCTCAGGGCCGCGTACGCGTTGTTCAGACCCTGTACGCGCGCGTGCTCTTGGGCGCGAGGCTCAGCGCAACGGCGCAGTGCGCCAGCGGGATCCGCGCCTCGGGCATGCCGATCTGCTGCGCGGCCGTGTAGGCCGCCGTCGCGAGCGGG
>JAIMZG010000628.1:0-33488 GCA_020466075.1 Colletotrichum coccodes
CTGGAACGAGAGAGGTGTGGACGGAACGGCTCCCCGGCGCGAGAACAGAGGCGAAAATAGCAACTGTTGAAGAATAACGGGGTGAAGTGCAGAGTCTAGACTAAAGCTCATCTTCACCGCTCCAGATGCTGGAGATACGTCGTAATGAGCACCGACGACACAAATGCGGACGGAAAGAGGGGAGCAGCCTGTGGCATGGGGGAGGGCCCCTCGATACCACAAGGGTCCAACAAGCTGTTCAGCCCGCCCAAGCGAGGCCAGACGCAGGTAGTTCAGGGGGATAAAGTGACAGGTGCCCATTTAAAGAAGGTGTGGCTAACCTACAGTGAGAATAAGCTTCGTCAACAGTCGAGATAGCCATGTAAGTGGCAGTCCAAGGTAGCTCCAACGTCGATGCTGCCCAGGGGGATGGCTGCACTGTTTGACCCGGATCTAGGGGCTTATACACCCCTAAGGCTGGTAAGGAACGGGATGGTCTGCTAAGGTGAGGCAAGGCGGGAGGACGCTTGAGGTAGTCTGGTGGAGCGTTCTGTCAAAGAAACGCCAGTCGTCGTTAGCAAAGAACAACCCTTGCTTACACACGGAAATACCCTGGTCACCTAAGCCGTTGCATACCAGAGGAATGGGTGCAAGGGGGTACGGACGGTGCCAACCTCGAAGAACCACGAGGTTGTGCTCAGACACCGAGCCGCGTTGGGCGTGTGTACTCACAGTGACTGGATCGTGGCGCGACGAGATGAATCTGGACGATGCGCAGTCGACAGTAACGCGCGGTTACTCCGAGAGAAAGTTGTGTTGCGGGCTGTTGTGATTCAGTCGACAACGTCATTGAGAAGCCGCCGACAACACTCAATGGGGCGGCTTGGGGGCGCTCGCCAAGTGCTATCCGGTATATATGGTGTTGTTGCGTCACAAGGTCCGATTGTCCAGCTGCAAGTTGTTTTGAGAATCGCGCGGAGGTTCCCCTGATAATTGGGTGCGGTACGCGCTGTGCGATGTGAGGGCAGAATACCTTCACGCAAATGCAGCAGTCTGCCTCGATGTGGCAATGTCTTGTCCGATCTTATTGCTATATCTGCGAGACGGCCCGGACTGTTGGGTTCTCAGGTCCCTGTACCACTGCGGCCTGTGTGCGTGTATGTTCCTGCAACATGGTTCACCGCGACGCTAGGGGAGTCAAGGACCACCCGGACTGGAGCTACGCGGACATCGACAAGCTTGTGTTCGAGAATGTGCCCGGCAGATTGGATGGTGTGAGATGGTATAGAATATCGGGCAAGCGATACAGGGTGCGCAGGGATGATCGCGGAAGGCGTTGGTTTGATATCTGGCCTGTTGCACAAAGTTCAGAATTAGACTCGTATTCACCGTCCCAAACAATCAAGAGAGGGACAATGATCTTTCTCGGGCAAATCCGCCGCATTCGACCAACAGACGTGGGGAACGAATGGCCAAGCCAAAGGAAAAAGTGAGAGATTTCAGAGGTTGTTGGGTCTGGTGAGGTAGCAAAAGAGAGGGCATCGGTCGGGCCCCTAGTGGCGGTGTCCTGCCGTGCGCACTTCCAACCCACATCAGAGCTGGCTTCCACGCTTCTCTAGTACCAGTATCCGTCCAATTCGATCTGCGAACACATCTTGCGCAACGTCTACGGCAGGCGGCTTGAGAAGCAGACCGTCTCAGGGAAATGGCGTGTGTGGCGCGGGCTGACTCAGGTCAGGCATTGGGGGAGGAAGAGCTGAGAGGTAACCACACCATACTGAGTGAAGGAATGGCTAGTGGGTACCTCGAGGGCTACGGCAGCGCCGTCTAAAGTTGGGACTTGAAAGAGAGACAGCACGACTCACCTCGGGGAAATATCTGGTTGAATTTGAGCCGAGTCCGCCTGCGGATGTGGCCGGGCGGCGGATAACGTGTGTTTCAGTAAAGGGAGCTGGCACGTCGGCTCGCCTTTTCTTTTCGTTCCGTCTCGAGTCGTCTCAAGCGAGGAAAAAAAGAGGGTTGAGTCGGTTCAGAGATGTGTCGCTCGTGTGCGCGTGTGGGTGCGTGCGTGTGGTACAGTAGTGTCGGTCAGAAGATGCGGATATGCGACGACACCCAGTGAGACGAAGTCCGACATCCGTCGGCCGGGGCGAACAAAGTTTGTACGGTGACTTACAAGTGATTTCGTCATGTTTGAGGATTGCCTCGCCAAAGAATACGATGGTTGGACCCACGGGAAATGTGTCCATGAAGGTATCACAAGACCTTTTGCCGGTATAGTAAATGGAAGTCCACCAGCCAGCAACATGGGTGGACAGCTTGTTATCGATGTCGACGTTCCGTTGACGTCGAAATTGAAGTTGAATGTTGGAGTGACGTCGGATGAGGCAAGGCCTTCGTGCAGGGAAGGGAACGGGGGTTGACGGGAGGACCAGGCAGGGAAGACCAGACAGGGAAGGAGAGGCGCGGCGCGGCGCGGCAAGGCAAGAAGGAACAAGCCAGGCTAGGGCAAGAGACAGATCGTAGGTGGTCGGTCTACTGGGATTGAGGAGGCAAGTCACGATGGAACTGGAACTGCATGCCCACAGCACGTGGGACATGTGCTTGTCGGTCAGGGGTTTCTGTGATGACAATAGGGCGACGGGGGGCTTGCAGTCAGCATTCCAACTGCATACATGCTCTGCGTAGGGCTTCACAAGCACACATTCTCTTTTTTTTTTTTTTTTTTTGAAGCTGAGTCGGAACGCGGCGGGTACCAGACGAGGCACAGGGGAATACGAGACCCTTCAGGGCCATCAGGGCCATTCTCAACTT
Organism: Colletotrichum coccodes; assembly: GCA_020466075.1. Taxonomy (NCBI): domain Eukaryota; kingdom Fungi; phylum Ascomycota; class Sordariomycetes; order Glomerellales; family Glomerellaceae; genus Colletotrichum; species Colletotrichum coccodes. The sequence continues at coordinate 2,794 of JAIMZG010000628.1, forward strand.
GGGCTGTGCCTACGATGTATACGCAACTCAATATCGGCTCGAAAGAACATCAGATTGGTCTGAAGCAGCTTTCAGCTTCCTCTTTCGGCGAAGGTGTCTTGCATGAGCTGAGTATGTCGATAGATGATGCTGGCTGATCGTCGTTGACAGGTTTGCCTCATGGTTTGGTCTGTCAGGCCTGTACCAACCTCGCTTCACGGTCCACGACGCAAGATACTCGCTCACTAAGGCAAGACACAGCCATTTCTGTGTGCGCGCATCCGATATGATTTGAGGCGCAATGACACGCAGCCAAGGCCACGGCGGTGCAGCGGGAGCATGTGCGGCACTTGGTCAGCTCTGCACCCGCTGGTTTTCGTCGGTGATTGCCCGCGCGTGCGTTTATAGTGCGAGGTGGCCACCCGAAATTGTTGTTGGCGTTGCTTTCATGATTGGCGAAGTGTCGAAGCAGTGGTAAAATCCCATCAAGTCGTTGGTCGAAAATGATGATGGTGGTGTACACACCAGAAACTTGGCCACTCTGCAAGACAGGGTCTCTCATCCCTAAAGACCCAGTTTGGGCTAAGTTGAATGCTCGCGACGTCCTGTCCCGCGAGTGTACATGTGCTCCGATGGATTCCCCGCGAGCAGATTTTCTGACCTGGTTGCTGGCAGCGTCTGTATCTGTACCACCAATCTGGTTCTCCATACGTACACTTGCAACGGTTGCGGTTCGCGAGCGGTACGATGCGATGCGGGAGGCAAGGATAACGGCACCGTCAAGTTGGGACCTGGGCCGGAGGGGAATGGCATGGAGCATCGTCAGGGGCCTCGAGCCGGTGTGGGCCTGCCTGTGACCTGGACGACCCAAACGTTCAAGGCCAAGGACAACGGCTGCAGAAGTAGGGGGGAGGGCAAGGGGATTGCAAAAGGGTGTGCTGCTTGGATTCCCTGCAGCCCGCTTCTCCGCAGTACCTATGTGCTCTTGGGGTATTCACCTCCAAAGTCGCATCAGCTTAAGTCTTTAGAGACTGGCCGTTGGGCTAATCGTCTTACCCTGGCAGGCGCACCAGTCGGGAACCCAGGCGTGCCATGGGTCAGGACGGGGGACAATCGGACAGGCTGGGGGGCCAACTGCGAGGACCAGGGCAAACATGGTACCATGCCCTACTAGTCGAGTCTGGTTAGTGTTCAACGGCAGCTCTAGCCTCTCCCACGGACCTGGAGGAGACCCTAGGCGGTGGTACCTTTTGTGGCTTGCCATGCTGGTGATTGCTGACCATCCCGCCCGCCTTGCTCTGCTGTACCTGAGTAAGTTGCGGCGGATACCTTATGCTGCTCACCTGGCCCCTTCGTCCACGTTCTCGCATAAAGACACCACTCAAGCGGTGGCGTTTTCGAGGAGTATCCGTGAGGAAGCCGTCATTGTTCATCATGTCTCGGGCTGCTGAACCTGATGAGCAAACCACGGCCACTACTCGTTAGTTTTCTGATCAGGCCTGACAAACGGAACGAGCTAATTGCCGCTTTCAGCCGTGTTTCTTCTTCACTGGCCGAGGGTCTCCGGATTCCAGGCGTCCAGGGGGGTATAGACTGAGTTTGGAACAAGCCCAACGGTTCGTGAGCCGGTTCGAAAAGTGACAGGAAGCAGCGGGGCCAGCTAAGGTAGCGTGCTGCAGCTTGGAAGAGCCTGGGTCCTAAGGCAATTAGTCTTCGTGCTTTGGCGTTTCGAGTGGCAAGCACCCAGTCGGTCTGTCAGTTCTCGCCTGACTGGCAGAAGCAAACATGATCCGCTCGACGGATTGGAGCTTGCGGTTAAGCGACGAATTAGCGCGACATTAGCGACGGAAAACGCCGCCCTGCGTATCTCGTGTGAAATGCCGTTCAGAGTCATGAACCAAGAGGTACCTCACCAGGCAGTTAGTTGCTTCTCAGAGTACATTGGCTGCTTCAGTGAGCGCCACGACACGGTGAACTCGAGATGGGCCGGATACCCATCGATATGCTGTCGAGGCCGTGATATTGGACAAATGAGACCCAACGCGTGGACACGGCTCTGTTGCATCCCTAGAGCGACGGAAACTAGCACACGACCGACCTCAGCGTGTGGTGAATACGGGGGGCGCAAGGCCGGTGACAGGGTTTGAGGTTTGGGGGCGGCGGGGCCCAAAGTATTCGTCAAAAACTATCGGATTCTGCGAGCGCACAGTCTCTGCCACCGCTTTGCCGATTGTTGCGCCGACGCTGGTCAGTACTGCGGTCGCCTTAGTGTCCGGCTGTCCATGTCGGCCGTTTTCTCGATTCGGCCAGAGTCTGCTTCTCGAAGCCAAGGACGAGTCGTGGAAAGCGGGAAAGGTTGCATTTCGGGTAAGGAGCGACTCCCACACCCACACATGTTGGGGGCCATCATCATCAAACTGGTCACCTTCCCCGTGCGCAATGTAAGGAGACCGATCATTACGACTGAGCTCCAGACCGCCGGTGAGATTGGATATACGTAATGCTGCCTGGCGCTGTGTCATGTCGTTTGACGGAACCTCATCACCGGTATGCAGCCGTGTCAGAAGCTTGTGGAGCTAACGAAGCGTGGTTAAGAAGGCGGAGGTCAAAGTCGTCCAAGCCCTGCTTTGCCGCCGCCATCGTCGACCGCAGCTCCATCAGCATCGGGTTTTCGCTGCCTTGGGATAGGCTTGGAGAAGGACGTACCGTAGTAGGTACCGACATGTCTCTCGAGACAGGGCGCCTCGCGGGTGGCTGGTAATCGATGTTGGACCCTCGAGGCGGCAGGATGCGGCGCCGGCAACCAAGACATATTATCCCTATCCAGGAATAAGTCAATTCACGCATGTCGTGCAATTACGTCTGCGGCAGTGATTCTTAATGGGTCTGGCCTTGCTTGCATATGCGTGCTGGGCGCGTGTCTTGCTTCTTTTCCTTCCGTGTCACCCACAGCAGATACGAATAGACTGGTACTGTTTATGCCTTGGAGTGGTTTTGTTGCGTCGACAAGGAGGTCGGTTGTGCGCCTTTGCCGGTCCTCTGGGAGAGCTGAAGGTTAGGCCAACCAAACCAAACCAAACCATGATGCGCGTGCTACGCCCATCCTGTTGTTCCTTGCCATATGGAGGCTATTTTTAATCGGCCAGGATTGTGGCGTCCAGCCAGGCGACAGGTACGACCTACGACTAGTGCCGGCGGTCATTCGTCGTCCCTCGACGCCCAAGGAAACCAGGAAGGTTGAGGCAATGAGGTATTTTGAGTCTCTGATATTGATTCAAAGTTGCAGAGGGGGAGGGGTCACGAAAGGAGCTAGAGGAAAATGCTGCTGCGCCGCGCCGCGGAAGTCGTCCGGTAGGCAAAGGGAAAGTCGGGTGATGGGGGTCGGTGACAGAGGAAACGAGACCGAGTGGAAAACGTCACAATCTAAAAGCCGACAGTGTCTCCAACCAGCCTCGGAGCTGGGTCCTCGCCAGACTCGACGCGTCATTGGTGCTTTTTTGCAGCCGAGCTCAAAGTTCTGGCTCCCGCAATCCCGTCTTTCCTTTTTCCCAGCCCGTGTTTCCAGTCACTAGCGTCTATGTCTTTTCATCAGAGGCGATGTCGTCCGAAATGACACCGAGCTGCCGATTGTGACGTGATCTGACGATCGAGGGGACTGGTCTGAAAGAGAAAGAGAAGGGGTGGGTGGAGGAAGAAAAGCAAAAAGAAAAGAAAAGAAAAGAAGACCCCAACTGTGGACGACGGATGAACTTGGAAGCCAGATACAGACGAATTGCCTGCCGACGTGTGGCTGTTGGTATGCTCGTATGCTCGTATGCGTGATGCGTGTGCATGAAGATTGCAGCAGCGACGACCAGATGCCAGCGTGGCTGGTCTTCAAATCTCAGCTCAATTGACAGAAGAAGCATGGTTACGTGTTTGTTCATCGTGACGCGGGGGATGTCTAAGCGGCGAACGTCTGGTGGTTGATGGTCGTCGAAAGCCTGCGAATTAAACTGTGCGTGGCGAAGCACCTAGGGTGGTGCCTGGGGGGCTCTGTCGCAACTTCCTCGGGACCTTACAAGTTAGCTATCATGAGAGGAAGGGGCAACGCAACGAACGGCAGTCGCCTTCCACATTCTTCACCCTCCGCTGTCGACTTGCTCCTGCAATCTAATACAGACCAGCCATGCACCCAGTGCTTTGGCTGTCCGCCCATTACCGTCTCTTCCTCCCATTTCTGGCACGGCATGTCTCAAAACAACGACAACTCATCGTTCAACCTTGTCATCATCTACAGATTCAATGTAGTAGATGCTCCGGTGTCTTCCCGGTGGGTTCACACGTGGATCGTTCATCCTGCTTCCCTGCTGCATATGCCTTCATTGGATTCTTCAACACTTGCGTCGCACAACAACTTTTCCAGGTCTCAACCTTGTTGCCGCCTTCCTTCATGCCTCAACCTTGCCTGGAGCTCTTCGGAGAATTTGCGAACCCGTGGATTGTTCGACCCGTCACCGCTGTGCCTCCCTTTTGGTTGTTCGACATGGAATCATCGCATCGGTACGCTACGACTTCTACTTCGGAGACGGCCACGAAACCCATCGGTGTTGCTGCTGCAAAATCATGACAGACTACCCGGTTTGCGCGGTGCGAGGACAAAGGACTTCACGGTGCAAGCCCCAGTTCACGGCGTGATCGATCCCGCGTACAAGCACAAACGTTGCCGTGAGTTCCAAAGACATGTTTTACAAGTTGCGATAATGGGCTGTAGTGCGCTCCTACGCCCAAGCGGAAGTGAGCCATGTCTTGAATTGTTGGTCAAGCTGTCGAGCTCCAGCATTTATCCCCCATCTCGGAGCTTTTTGGCCAGCAACCAGTTTTCAATTTGATAAACCGGGCAGTATAAAACCACTCATGCCATCACTCTTTCCCTTGCCAGTTTCCTAGTCCAGCGAAACGGTCATGCTCAGTTTATAAACCCGAATGCCTCGGTCTGGGTTCGAAAATAACGCGAGTGCGATACAACGCATTGGTACCAAGTACATCAAACCTGCCCTGCAATTTCCTCATCAATCGTTCAAAAGCGCCACGCAGGCAACCGCTCCGCTAGAAGGGGTCTCTTAGCAATCGGTCAGGGAATTGCCTGCTGACGCCCCTGCCGTCTTTCCAACCCAGCCACGGCGAGAAGTCATTCTTGCCACCGCGCTGTACTAGGGTTATCAAATGGGCAAACAGGGGCGTGGGCGGTCCTGGGAAGTGGGCGTGGCTGCCGCGGGTGGGCGTCCAAGGGGGCGTCGTCCGGCATGGGCTATCCGCTTGGACGGTGAAGAGGAAGCACCAGGCTAGGCAAGGGCTGCTTCTCCAACCTCGATGACAGCCCAGAGAAACCTGGCAGACCCCGCGAAGCTTGAACAAAGGGGTCTCACTTGTCGAGACTAACTGCTGCTTCCCTTGACATTAGACCGAAACGTACGACGGTCGCGACGAGGATGCACCGATGCAGTCCCGGCAGTCTGGCTACAAGACGGATGCAGGCAACCTGGGGGGCTATGGACAAGAGCCCAGCAGCTTGTCGTCAGAAGCGGGTGAAGGACCTCAGTGGCCCTTGAGCTACCCTGAGCTCAAGAAGCTACCTGGTCAGGTACCCGCTCGCAGGGCATCCGGACCCCAAGAGCACAAACTAGAGCACAAACGGGGCTCCGTATGCTTCAGCATTGGGCTAGGACGATTCGTTCCTTCAAGCTCAAATCTCCACGTTGGAGCCGGCCTGCGTATTCGCACCAGAAGCCATTTCCGACTACGACGGCGAACATGAAAACATATCAGTCAGCATCTCTTCTGCCTTTTGACGAACCTGTTTCTGTCGTTGCAGCCATTGCAATTTCCCTGCTTATCAGGCGACGGCAACGCCGTGACAGGAAATATGGCAGGAAGCAAAGCGAGAGCCACTAGCGGCGCGAGCGGGCGTTCGGATTACTACGCAGCGAGGTCACAGTGCCATCGGAGATCCACAAGAGCGTAACAGTTCTGAGGCCAGGCTGCCCCTCCAATCACGCGAGACAAGTTACTCCCTTGGGCCGCGGCACATGTTCGATGACAAGTCCATCTGTGCCATCAACAGAACATCGTCAAGGCTGGCGCCATTCCAGGAAAACATGGATATTCCCTTCACATTACCGGCAAAGCTATCAACGCCCGACAACGGCTTCTGCAACGCCATTCCTGCCACGTTGGTTGCTAGACAAACCAGACAAGCGCGAGTTCCACCAGTCAACGCCATTAACGGCGGCCAGCCCGGCTAGTAATTATGCCCCCTTCTGTTTCGTCAGATTCGGCAAGACACTGCGGAGTGAAATGCGGCGACGCTGTTCAACTCCTCAACCTCCGCATATCGCAACTGATTCACTGGACAGGAGTTGTGCCGGTTGTCGCGTTGGCTAGGGTGCTGGTGGATCCCTACGTGGGCTCATCCTTGGGCAAAGGACGCCCAGGCGACATTGTGGTCCTCTCAATCTCCTCTCATCCCAGTGGAGTTTCTGCACATTCGGAAACTTCGAGATGTGCAGAATGTCAGTGCGCGCGCATTGCAGGCACCGCAAGACCACCCCAGGGAGGGGAGAGAGAAACCATGACTGCCTCCTCCCCTTGTCCTGTTCCCCAAGGTCCCATTGCAGCCATTGACAGATTTCTGCAGTATCCGTACCGAATCAATCGTCCTTCCATGCTCTCTGGTCGCGCTTCAGTATCCTTGCAAGCCACGCCGTTTCTAGGCCCCGGACTCAACCCTGAAAATTGACGACACTCGTCGTTCAACGCAATGTTTGTTTAATGAACTCGGATGGGCTGCAGCCAAACCTCTCGGCTCAAACCCGACTTCATGCCAAAAGTCGATTTCTATTGCGGCTGTCGGGACCTGCAATTTGGGTTTGCTCAAACCAACACGCCACAAGAGAGAGCCCCGGTCTCAGAAGCAAACGAACGTCCAGCCAATGGCCCTCCTGAAAAGTTGAGGCGTTACTCTCGTGATTGACAACCCCTGTTTCATACATACTACTTGGCGCGGCAAGATCTTCACGTCGAAACTTGGGTTTGCACTCTGAAGTCCAGACTCCTGACTACAAGGCTTCTGAGAAGATGAGGCATTGGTTCAAAAAAAAATTGATGCCCTTCTTGCACCTCCATATTGCGCCTTTATATAGCGAACTCTTCTCCAGGGCTCCCCAGGTTTCACTGCGCAATTCCAACGGCTCATCGTCCTCAACTGTCAGTGTGTCAGTTAATGGGGCCTGGCTGATCTACGTTTGCTCGGTGTGGTTACTATTGTGGAAGATGCACCCTGGATACAAGCGGGGGACGTCGCACTTCCTATTCACTATCTTGGTGCCAAGAACTTGCCCGCAGAATCTTGAAAGTCGACAGGACGGATCTGAACCTGCTTAAAGTGGCGTGTGTGTTTCCGAGAGACTGGAGAGGGCCGAGAGGTTCGCCAAAAGCAAACACGACTGGCTATCCTCCACAATGTATCGTTGCTTTTCTGAAAGCCACCAGAGGACAGTCCCGCAACTGGAATCCTTGCACTAATAACTTGACTTCCTCGTACGAGTGTATCCGCCCTTGTCGGCCGTCGGAGCTGTTGTTAGTCGAGTTGACCGGCGGGTTGCGGCTGTAGCCTTCAAAAGCGGCGAGCAACGACTCAAAGCACTACAAGTCTTGGATAGCTTGGTAGAAATATCCCACACATATCCGTCACTGGCGGATTAAGTGATCACCTTGCCACCGCCTCGAAGGTACTGACCGCTTCGTTGATGTCTCGGTTATGGCTTGCGACCAATTTCATCACGATCAGCACAACTCGCCGCAGTCGCTCGGCGCAGGGCTGCCAGTCTTCTTGCGACATTTGTTGAGAAGATAACTCTCGCAGCTGGTCCGTCTGCCATGATGCGAATGTTGGCGAGTGCAGGCTGCCCGGCTGCCTGGCATTCAAGACAACGGCCAGCCATTGGATTAGTCGAGCACGGCGGCAAGGCGGCATGCTATGGACGTTGGTGCTGGCATGCGAAGTGAACCGCCCACATACTAGTTGATGCAGTATCACGTCGGCAGCCGTAGATGGCAATGGGTATGCCTCAAGTTTTGCAGACGTAGGTCAAGCGCTGACGCGCTAGGAACTCATTCCGAGCCGCTCACCGCCGTTAACTCGGCGTCAGGTCTAGGCCGATTCAGATGACGTGCCCCGGACCAATTCAGACATTGTCGGCTGGCAGTATTATGACAATGTTACGGCGGTCTTTGGCCATGTCGCTGCAATGGCCTCCGACCCACTTGAGGGTATCATGATCGTCTGCCACAGTGAGGGACAGTGATACGCATGTGCAACATACTCCATCCTATAGAAACCAGGCCGGACTCAAGGATAGGATCCGTCTCGGCATTCCCTCTTAGGTGCTTCTTGCCCCTCCAACTCTATCTGATCTTTACAGATTTGTGGAGGGATTCGGAAATGGGCTGGCAGGGCAAGCGAGTCGTGATCCGCGACTTGGAAGTCGGCCACTGGCAATTCCTTTTGGAGCAGCTGCTCGCGATGCAGATGAATGGAGCAGCGAGTGGAGACAACAAAGAGGACTTGGAGGTACCAACGCACATATCTCCTGAGGTTACCGAAGCCAATTATTAACACACCTCGCTTGGTGCTCTCGACGCGGCACTTGGGAGGCCTGGCACATTCAACAGACTGGCTGTCGGTTGCGCTGTCGAATCCCAGGACCACGGCCTTCCGTCTCAGTAGCCCAAGGTAACAACTGCCTCGTTCTAGGGACGGCAAGGGACTCAACAACCTTACGTACATTCAGCGAGGATATTGAGACCCTTCTTCTGTCTTTCCTTTGGTGCAGAGACAACTTCAGGCAGCGCGATGTCGCCGGGAATCATGGTAGTGCCGGCGTAAGTGATTATCTACCCGTTACTCCGCTCGCTTCCGTGCTCAAGCAGAACGATCGATACCGTGATGTCTCTTGCATCTAGGCCGTTCTGTGCAGGTGGAGAAGACGCGTTGTGCAAAGACCGCGCCTCTACCTCGCTCGTCAAGGCCCCCGGTCATGCCCGGCCGGACGGACTCGCTGCGATTCACATCATCCAGTCAAGCCTACCGGGCTCCGCCGTTCAGGAGCAGGCTCCGGGCCATCCCTGACGCGTTTATGGAGTGTGCGTCTGCCGAATGAGGATTAGAGAGGATGAGTAGAAATGAGGTGAGAGGTCCTGAAAACACACATGGACGTGGCGGGCTCCTCAATTTAGCTCCCCCCTGCATCATGCAGTGGTATCGGTGACAGGCATCGTTCCACTATATTTAGGCGTGCGGGCACTGAGGAGGGGGGCGGCACGGGGGGCAGGACAAAGGCGCGGTCCAGGGAATAATGACAGAGCGAGAGAAACTGCCTTGGCATGGATATCCATGCCGGCTCTGGGATGAGTTTTCCCAGCTGCGGAAAACCCCGTCCGTCTTCTCCAATATCCACGTGCGTGGGGGAGGTTTCTCACGCTCCTTTCCACTAGCCATGTTCAAGGGTGCGTTATCAAACTCTTGCCAGGTTCGCGTTCGAGAGCCGGTTAGGGAAAACCCCTCCCCAATTCTGGAATGGGTTTATTGGAAGTGGGCATTCCTTTCGTTGCCTGGCTTTGGGGCTATGATAAACCAGTGTTATTGAAACTCTAGGTGGGCAGAAGCTATTTGTGTGGAACGGCGGTCAGGGTTTATTGCGGTAGCAGAACCGGCTACCTTGGGCGCGGTTTGACAGTGACGCCTGATGTCGATGTCACGTCAAGGAGAATGTGGAGGACCTTGCTCGGCCGCGAGAGGGGAAGTGCAAGGACTCGGGGGCGATGGGATGGAGGAGGCGAAGTAGTGGGCGGAGAAGAAAAGGGGTCCTGGGGCTAGTGAAGTGAAGATGGACATGGAAGACGCGGTTGTGGTTCTCCGTGGGTGGAGCGACGCGTTTGCAGGGCCCCTGGCTCGCGGGATACGCGTCGGGCAAGGCTGTGCGAATATGGCGAGATGGCGGTTGACGGTTGCGTGGGATAGAGAGTATAGAAAACCGGTCTAGAGGAGCCGATGAGATCGTGATGTGTTCGTTCTCTCAGTTAGGCGTTCCGAAGGTGTAAGTCGTGCTCCTGTTCCGTGGTGGCGGACCACGATCGAGTCGCCGAAGCAACAACTCGTCCTCTTTCGAGAGCGCAGGTCAACCAAACCTGGCTCTAAACTCCTGAAAGTGAAGTATCGTATTCTTCCAACGTTGTCAGCGAGAGGCCCGGCGATAGGTTCGTGTAAGGAACACAGTTGGCGCACTACCTCTCCGCGTAGTCCCAGCCAGGACAAGAAGAGAACTTGAAGGTCTTTGGTTAATGAATGAAAACGGCGGGACACGCAAGGCTCTTGCGGCATTCCGCGTCGTGCGGTAGTGAAAAGTAATCCGTCTTCGGGGAACGGGAACGAAAGACGGTGAACCAGCAGTATTGCTCCTTTGGATCACAGGGTTCCTCGATCCCACTCATCAACGTCACATACCGTGTCACCACGGGCGAGGCCAACGTCAGAGCCCCTGACGTCGATGATGTACCCCTCGAGATCCTTGGTCGCGTTGGCAACCTTCTTGAAGCTGTGCTTCGTCAGTCCAATGCCGATATGCTTCTCCCTACCACTCTTTATGACCTTTTCCTCCGCCATTGCCTTCCGCGGAGGCATCTGGAGGCGGTCGTATTGGCCCAACGCGATAGCTGTCTAGAAGGCTTTGCGGATACGACGGCCGTTACATGTGGTTCTTTGGGACTCCTGCTTCTTGCAGTGCATCTCCTGGGTGGAGATGCAAGAATCGCAGTTGAAGGCGGCCTTGATATGATGCTCGGCATCGTCGCGCTCGATACGGCTAGGCAGTTTCTTCCAGAGGGACTCGGTCGAGGCCAGGTCAATATTTGAATAGTGGAGCGAGATGCGGATGTGTACTGTGAAGGTCTCGTTAGTGGCGCCCAAACGGTTCGTTGTCAAGAACAAAATGCCGTGGTAGTGTTCGAGTATGCGGAGGAAGGCCATGCTGTGTCAGTGCTGGCAACCATGACGGAGTAAGCTGGCGGTTTTGCTCGCTTGACATCTGCGCATTGCGTTGAAGGTCATGCCAATACTGCTTTCATCAGATACACATCCACCTCGTGCAGCACACTACCCGGTTTCTGTGCAAGCCGGAAGTGCTTTCTTTCGTCGCGTACACGAATCGGCTGCTTGAATCTGTCACCTGCGGTGCCATTGGATCGACCACGGCAATGGCCTCACCGGTAATGGCATTGCTAACACCCGGCGGCCCATGGGGGATGATGATGTGGCACCGACTCTTTCACCCTGTCAAAGCCATCTACGTCGACGGGTGCAATCCCACTGGGCCGTGCTTTGTGAGCCTCCAAGCGCGGTTGTGGATGAACACCTCTAGCAGTTCTGGGTCCTGCTGCGGAATTGCAAGGTTTGCTTAGCCAACATTATGCGCTGCGTTGCTCTTGTTCCTGTACTATATGAGAATGGCGTTAAGGAAGTGCAACCCATGAGGTCTGGATACGTAACCTGGCATTCTGGACCGAAAGATCATGAGCTGCTTGTTCGAGGGCATCTCGTCGGTCGGGCTGATATGGGGCCATCCCTTCTTTCCTGTTAGATTTGTGACGTCCACCGTGTCCCTTTTATCCAAAACTGGGTCCCTAATGATTGGTCAAAGACCACGACCGAAGTCAATAGCTCCGCAGCGCGCTTATATAAAAGGTAATGTCATCGGTGATGTTCCAATTGCCTTTGAGAACCCTCGAGAAGCTGCGGTGCTTAGAGACATGCCACTTTTGTTCGAGGTAGTGACTACCTGGTCCATGTAGATGTCGATTTTGATTTCCTCGAATGCGTCTGCGGAGGCACCATCGTATATGCGGTGCCCGAAGGAATCCGCGGACTGGATCTGGACCCTTCTCGGCGAGGACGTCGTGGATCCCGTGATGACGTCTCCCACGTTGAACATGCGCCAGAGATGTCGAAGGCGACCTTCTCCAGGCCTCGGTCGGCGCTTTTGGCCCCAGCTTGAAGAACTTTGCTGAGGCTTGAGCGGATCAAGTTGACGAGAAGTCAGGTCAAGGCCATCGTGTTCCTTTCTAGACGATGCTTCAGCTTTGGGTCCTCAGATGATTTGGCTTCGGTGTCCACGGTCCCCTTGCTTCTTGAATCCAGGCTCCTGGGGAGTTTGTGACTACAGATCATCCAGTCTGGCAGTTTACCTGATCCCAGTAAGGCATGATGGCTTTCTGAATCAGAACAATCCTGTGTTTGGTTGTAAGTGAATGTGGATATCCGGGCAAGCGCGACAGGCGCCATTGTTGGCCATTTGGCGTTCTCATATAATTCACGACGATCTATATCAGCCCGTTTGTCAGACTCTGGCTATTGATTTGGAAAATTGAAGAGTGATGCTCATGTGGTCGTTGTCATCTTCCTCCAGGTCCGCGTTTGTCGAATATCTTTTCGATGAAAGGATGTTGTAAATGGCTCTCGACCACGTCAGCCACGGGGCAGATATTCAAAGGTTCGGCTTTCGCTTTTGTCGGGGCAGAGCAAGATTATCAAGCATCACAATACCGGCATAAGTGCATCTAGGTACTGGATCAAAACCCAAAGTCTCTTTTCTATCGAGAAGGCCACGGAGATCCCGCTACAGCACCTAGAGCTAGTGCTGCGAGATGACCTGTCTGCTGGAATTGACGAGGCTCTCCGAGAAGTTTATGCCGCGATACACTCAACCCCCCGCGGTGTTTGTATGTGTGGCCACACAGGGACCTGCCTGCCTAATTTCGCGTGCATTACCGTGAGCAACAACAATTCTGATCGCCGGTAGGCGCTCCCTTGCAAAATATAGCAAGTCATACTCTATTTGCCGTCATGAGTGGTTTAAAAGACGGCATAGTCGCTGACCAATAGCTGTAGTTGTCGCTCGCTCGCTTCTCCCCATCATTGGTACATCAGACAACATGACACCGGTGAAGCCAAACGAGATCCTTGGGGAAAAGTCGACGAAGTCATGCGCGTCCTACTACTTTCTGTCAACCATGTTGCTGAACAATCGTACCAAAAACCAATATCTGGGATAAGGCTACAAAGTTCTCTTCCATATCATCCGCTCAAGACGAGCCAACCGAAGCTTGCAATCGTGTCTTGTAATACTCCAGGCCCTTTTCCCACCCATAAACATCGTCTTGAATACCGAGATCCTTGATGCCGACCGTCGACTGGGGATAGTAACTGTACCAATCAGGGTACTGCTCGCTGAATCGGAACTGCTTGGCTATATCACCCCCGAACACGGGACCGAAAAGCTCCATCGCCCCCTCGTCCGATAGCTCGGCGTACACGGCCGTCTTTCCCGTGACCTTGCTCCATCCCTCAGCGATGGCGGTCCAGGGAATGAGGTCCGTGAGTATCGGCACGAACTTGCCAAAGGTCTTCTGAGGCTGCGCCAGAACCGCCTGGACGACGATGCCGGTGTTGAGCTCCACGACCCCGGCTACAGGGACGATGCCCTCGGGCTTGGAGGCTCCGCCAGGAGATACTGACCGAGGTATGGCTGAGGTCCCGAAATTGGGAGGTTGACGAGGTTGTCCACGTACCACCCCTCCCACACCTCGGTCGTCCTAGCTGCCAGTTCAGGGTATGTCTTCCTGACGTACTCGCCCCCCCTGGCCTTGGCATCCCAGTGCGGGCATGGCAGCTTGCCGCCCGAGATGGTCTCGCAGCTGGGCATGGTGCTCAGAACCAGGTGTTTGAGCGTGGGCAACTTGGCGGCGGTGTCGGCGATATTGACGAACTGCTGTTCTTCCTCTTTCGTGGCGGCCTCGATGCCGCGCTTGGGCGCAATCTCCCAAAAGTTCGTGGTGCCGAAGATTGCCACGGCGCCCTCGAAGGCGCGGGGCAAGGTCGCTGCGTCGTCGAGGTTGGCGGCGACCATCTCCACGCCTAGGGCTCTGAGCTCCTTGGCCTTGTCGCTGTCTGCGTTGCGTGTGATGCCGCGGACCTTCCAGGAGGGGTTCTTTGCAAATAGGCGGGCGACGGAGCCGCCCTGGATGCCGGTGGCACCAGTGACTACGATTAGAGACATTGGATGGAGTTGCAAGTTTTGAAATAGGGCGTTTGTAAAAGTGTGTAAGACTCGAGCGTTGCGAGAGTGTGAGGTTGATGTTGAGGGTAGATATGACTCTGATGTACGGTGCTAGATCGCGCACGTACACAACTACGCTGCACAGAGCGGGGGGTTTCATGATGCCCGTCTTGCCGGCGATGAGACTTGAACGTGATCGCCCGTGTTTAACCGACTCCGCGTTCGGGCCTGGCTGTAAAGTCAAAGCCATTATCCAGCCTCTACTGCCCCCCTCCCAAGCTGTGTGATGAACTGGCAAACGGAATCCCGAGTACTTCAATGGCAGGGCATGTGCCGCAGACTCAGTGGCACGACGCCCGAGCATGTAACAATCTTTAACCGGCCTGCCCGTAGATGCGAGAGCCACACTCTTTTCTCTTACATTGGACATCCCGAGAAACAACGTCAGTTTTGTCAATTTTTCAAAGATATACCTCTCCCTCAGCTAGATGTATCTCTCAACGTGGCCATACTTTTGCGTTGCGAACAGAAATACTCGGCACTACTCACCTAGCTCACAGCAGACAAGTCGCCTTAGAACTCCTCAGGTTCAGGCAACGTCATACGCTCTCCGGGCTTCATACCGACCTCCTCCAGCTCTCCCAACTGGCATCCATGGCATCCGATCTGTCTCTCGGTGCCATGAGTGGTGCAGTACCACGGACCACGCGGCGGACGCGGCGGAGCGGTGCTCCGAATCTCCGGCCCCATTAAAGGGGCAATACCCGACGACACCCGGGAAGCGGGGCCGAACGTGTCTCCGCCCAAACCACCCTTCAACGCCGAGTCCGCAGCCTCCGCTGAAAGCTCGGAATGGTAGGTACGGGCCTTAGAGCTGAAAATATCGGACGTCGTGTCGGACCGTTCTACTAAGTCAGCTAAGAAACTGAATTCAGTGAAGTGGAGGGGGGATGCAGGTGGGATGCTCGGCAGTGCATCCACACTAGCAGAGCCCGGAGGCGAGAGATTTTGAGCAGACGAAGAGTCAGAGCCTTGAATCGAAGTGACTGGAGAGATGTACGTCAAGGGGCGGACGCGCTCAGAGACGGAAATGGAGTTGTCGTCGAGGTAAAAGTTGATATGCGCATCAATTGTGTCTTCGTCGTCGCCCTGTCCCTCTTCATTAGCGTTCTGTTCGCAATGCTTTTTTTCGACGCCTTCCCCATGATCGTTGTCTTCAAGATACTCATTCTCTGGGCACTGCTCATTGGGATATTTTCCCCCTAGAAACTTATCTTGGGGATACTCCGGATAATACCCTTCGGCAAGTTCGTCTTCGATACGACGCACTCTGCGAACACCTCCAACTGAATGGTTCGGGAGCGACGATGTGAAGGAGAATCGGTTACTGGCGAGATAACCTCCAGAGTCCTGCCGATTTGAGTCCTGCTTCTCCGAGAACATCTCTTCGGGTTCCACGATGTCGCGGTACTGGGGCCACTGCGCCTGCCGCTTCTCGAGCAGGAACTCATCAGCCCCGCCGACCAAGTTCGCATATGAGTATCCCTGACAATGTAGGTTATTATCCCTGCGGGGCGACTCACAGAATATGGCATCTTTGTTCGCTTGTGCGTGGTACGTCTGCACATCGTCCCAAGCGCCGCTGAACCCCTCAAAGTCCGCTCCAGAGAGGCTAGAGCGTGCCGATGCACTCCGAGATGTGGTTTCCCGGGCGCAACATGGGAAACAGGGTCCGGGTGGGCAAAATAGGGAGGATTGGGATGGCAGACAGGAGAGTCGTATGCATCCGATCTCGAGGTATCCGTGGAGACACCCGCATCATCCAAATCGACCTGCGCCTGAAGCTCCCTGACACGTCTATTGTGCTCTACCTCGAGCATCCTGAGCATCTCCTCGCGCTCATGGATAGCTATCTCCATCCGTACCTTGGAATTGAGGCGTTTCGTGAAGCGTCTCGCCTTCCTCGGGGGGGCACGCATCGGGAAGTCTTCGCTGGATAAAGGTGAAGCGGCAGACTGCTGCGCCGGAGGCTGGCTCTGAACCGTAGTCTCAAGCGACTGGTTCTCGTAAGCCGCTAGGTTCGCTTCTTCCTCGGCGCTGAGTTGGCTCGACCCGTGATGGATCTCGTAAGACTTGAAGATTTCCTCCGGACGTTTGAGGCCGCGCGCCCAGCTGATGGTGGCCTCCCTCATCCCGATCGCGATCCGATCAACGTCCTTGCGATGGTCCGTACGGCACAGGTCACACAACGTCTCCTTAATTGGCTCGCCGAGAGTATCCAGCAGCGACTTTGTCGACAGGGCCGTGATCATGTCCATGCTCACCTCTTTGTAGGCCCGTACGTAGCCGAACCATGATTTGCACATCCTCTTGGTGGCGCTTGTAAGGGCCGTGGCGGGTACACGGGACGGATCCACGGCGTGGTTCCATTCCTGGACTGCCTTGAAGCACCAGAAGTTCCACAGCACCTTCGTGGCATTTAGATTGGAGAAATCGACGCCCATGTAGGCGGCCTTGCACGCCTTGCAGAAGCCGAGGACGGTGGCTAGAGCCTGCGAGTGTTGGCAGAGGGGCACGATGCAGGCGTGGCGGCCGGACTTGTTTGGGTTGTTGTGGAACTTCTTGCACTCCACGAGCTCCACGGTGGAGTGAGCGCAGATGGTGAAGACTATCTTTTGAGTGAAGCACATATTCGCGAGTACAGTAGATGGACAGTGATTACCTATGTAAGTCGAAGAGGGAATTGAAGGAACCTGCCTTGCAGTTATTTCTGGGTTGAGTCGTCGACTTGGTCTGGGATTTGAGAAAGATTACAGAAAGGTGAGCGCTGTTGTTGGTGATGCAACGCAAGCTTGTTTACAGCGTCCATGCCTATTTTATCTTATTTTATACATACTTTATGGCAATGATTTGTCCAATACCATTGTTCTGTAAGCTAGACCCCCAGTCAGCAACGGTGCCGCGGTAACAAAGGCCACTCCCGAACAATACATATGTTACTGCTCAGCCAAGCCCTTTGCCAGCGTCCGTCCGAAAACAAGCCTTGAGCTGAACAGAGTAGGTGCGTATGGCCAGTGCTGCAGACTGCAAGGGGCTCGGACCAGGAGTGACACACATTGCGTGGTCGTTCGCTGCCTCAATCATCGAAACCGTGCTGGAAAGCAGCCGTGGTTGGGATCACAACAACCCAGTACGGCGAGAACGGCACGTAGACTGCAAGTTGGAATCATTTTCGTCGTGGTTATTGTAGGTGCTACTAGGTACAATTCTCAAAGTCCCATTCCAGGGTCCTCCTCCAGAGGCGTCGTGCTAGCTCACCACCATCCGCCGAATCAAAGCCGTTATGTCGCCATTCTCAGGCCACTGCGATGCTGATATTTGATGGTTGGCGGTCCTCCCCCCTCGATGCGTCTTCGGTGGAGCAACCGAGCATTTACAAGCCGTACTTCTTGTCCTTATCCTCGATGGGGACGTCCTTGCCGGTGGTGTTTTTGAATCTCATCCGCGTGTCAGTACTTGTTCTGAGAATGATGCAAGGAAAACTCACTGGCTGCGGACAAAATCGGATATCTGCTCGTCCTTGGCCTGTTCGGCAGCGCTCTCGTTGTCCTGGGGACCTTGGCCGAGGACCTTTTCTTGGACAAAGTCGACGGCTGTGAGACGTTATCAGTATCGTTGCGCCACGAGGAGGGGAGGTGATTAGGCGAATAAGCACGTACCCTTGTCGAGACCGTCCTCCTGCTTCTCGCTCTCGCGACCGCCGCCGGCCATGCCGTTGAGCTTGTCCATGAAGCCACCCGACTCCTTCTTCTCAGGCTGGTCAGCCGACGAAGAGGCGGCGTTGTTGTTGTTGTTGCCTCCAGCAAGGTTCTTGACGAAGTCCATGATGAATGGTTGGTTCTGTTGAGCAGTTGGGTTTGTTGATCTGACAGGGGGATTAAGTAGTCAAGGGCGAACGCTTATCGAGGGTTGTTGGGTGTAGTAGTGAAGGGGAAGAATGCCAATGTCGAGAGGAGGGACCGCTTGGCTACTTGTAGTGAAGAGGATGCCCGTCGCACGAGGAAGAGACAGAAAACCGTCACCAAAGCGGGGTTTATCGACACAATGGTGGCTCAGACTAGTAGCACCTTTCCTGCCTGTCCAGATTGTCTTGGCAGGAGCCAGTTGGATTAGTTGAGGAGTCGCGACACACTCCGCGCTTGCCCGCCAGCCCGCACCGTTGGTGGAGTTACATCATCAGCTGGACAAGGGGTCGCTGACGCAGGCCAAGTTCCAATCAGCACGGTGCTTGAAGTAGGTAGGATCAAGTGAGAAAGGCGAGAAAAGCTGGGAAGGCCAGCGCGACATGCGTCCGGTAGTGAGACCGAGCAGATGAGCCTGCCCTTACAAACCCGGTCTGGATAAGCTGGGAGGTTTCCTCCGTTGCCAAGAATCGCAAACAAGCAATGGAAGCTTAGAGGTGAGGGCACGTCGCATGGAGCTAATCCACGCTTGGTGACGTGATGTGCCGCCATTTCTTGTCACTCCATCAGGGACCCTGTCGAGCCCCCCGCCAAGTTTGCTCTTCGTCGATGTCTCATTGGAGGGCCCGCCTTGGTCTGGGCTCAAGCTCCCGGCACCGCCACACACCGCGGGGCTCTGTGGCTGCTGAGAAATGTGCCCCGACCTCGACTGACTTCACCGGCTGACTCAACCCGCCGAAGTCGAGCTATTCGTCATGCCGGCGAAAAGCGACCCGCCATCCCGAGCTTTAAATCATTGCGACGGCGTTGACGACGACCACGGCCGCGTTGCTTCCTCGCTGTATAGACCGATATCAAACGAGGCGCATAACGACGATCAAGATGGATACGAAAAACACCCCAGAACTTCTTAAACGGCCACTCTATGGTTCGTCCCCTCCACTAACCCCCACCCCGATGTTGTATGCTGACCATGCCGCAGTCTATGACCTCCCGCCCGAGGTCCTGGCGACGCTCTCCCTGAAGTCCGACGCTTCGATCCCCGATCATGCCCCGCCATCACCTCCGTCCAAGAATACTCCCATCTCCGATCTCGTCGGTTCTCAGGCCTGCTCGTTATGCGCAACGTCCTTCTCTTCCGTTGTGGATCAGCGAAGCCATCAAAAGTCCGACTGGCACCACTACAACCTGAAGCAAAAGCTGCGCGGCGCAAAACCAGTGTCCGAAAATGATTTTGAAAAGTTGATTGGAGATCTTGACGAGAGTCTTTCGGGGTCGGACTCGGACGAGTCGGAAGACGATGAAGAAGAGACAGGCCGGAAGGAGTCTACTCTCACAGCACTGCTGAAGAAGCAAGCAAACATTGCGGAAAGGAACGGAACCCCCGCGCCGGATGAAGACGACGAAGGCGAAGACCTGATGCGACGGAAGGGGAAGGGCAAACCGCCCCTAATATGGTTCACATCGCCGGTCCTCCCGCCCAACACCTACTTTGGCATGTACCGAGCTATCCTCTCAGGCGAGGAGCTCCGCGACGAGACGAATCTTGTCGAAGTCGTCAAGAAGAAACAACTGGACCCAATAGCCGCACCCAAAATTTCCAAGGATGGCGCAGCACCACCGCCAGCGGCTTACAAGGGCCCTCACTTCTTCCTCTGCATGATCGGCGGCGGCCACTTTGCCGCCATGGTCGTGTCACTCGCACCGCGTCAGAACAAGTCTTCCGTGGGTGCACTGAACAGAGAGGCAACCGTTCTTGCCCACAAAACTTTCCACCGCTATACGACCCGTCGTAAGCAGGGCGGTTCACAATCAGCCAACGACAACTCAAAGGGAAATGCTCATTCGGCCGGTTCGAGTCTGCGTCGTTACAACGAGCAGGCCTTGGTCGATGACGTGCGCAATCTGCTTCAGGAGTGGAAGGGCTTGTTAGACACTTCCGAGCTGCTTTTCGTCCGGGCGACAGGGGCGACGAATCGCCGGACACTATTCGGGCCCTACGACGGGCAAGTTTTGAAGCACAACGACACGAGGATACGAGGGTTCCCGTTCAGCACGCGACGAGCGACGCAGAACGAGCTGATGAGGTCGTTCATTGAGCTCACAAGATTGAAAGTCAGAGAGATCAACCCAGAAGATGAGGTGAAACCGAAGACTGAGACGCCCACGCCCGTGAAAACAGCGCCTCCGAAACCTACGAAGCCAAAGCTCACAGAGGAGGAAGAGACGGCCTTACTACACACATCTCAGATTCAAGCCTTCATACGCCGCTCCAAACTTCCGGCCTTGCTGACTTATCTGAAGACCAACAACGTCAGCCCAGATTTTCAATTTCAGCCACCGGACCAGAACTACCACGCACCAACGCCGTTGCACTTGGCCGCTCACCAGAACGCTGCACCTCTGGTCGTGGGCCTCATCACACGCGGCGGTGCCTCTCCCCTGACCACCAACAAGGATGACAAAACACCCTTCGACCTCGCTGGGGACAGATCAACAAGAGATGCTTTCCGCGTCGCTCGCTCGGAACTCGGCGAGGACAAGTGGGATTGGGACGCCGCGCGTGTGCCAGCACCGCTGAGCAAGGCCGATGCGGAAAAGCGTGACGAACGGGACAGGAGGGAGAAGGAGAGCAAAGAGACGGAGCGGAGACGCGCAGAGGAAGAGAGGCTGCGGGCCGAGGGACCCAAGGTTGATGACAGGAAGAAGAGGGCTGGCGCTCTGGCGGCTGTCGCGTCGACCAAATCGGCCCAGGAGAAGAGGGAGGAAGAGGCGAGGGGGCTTACCCCTGAAATGCGAATGAAGCTTGATAGGGAGAGGAGAGCGAGGGCTGCTGAGGAGCGCCTCAAGCGGATGCAGGGCGGCGGATGATCCAGCGCACCCCAGTGCCATGCGTTTTTTTGATATACAATGGGAGGTACTCTAGACGCAACCAC
Organism: Colletotrichum coccodes; assembly: GCA_020466075.1. Classification (NCBI taxonomy): domain Eukaryota; kingdom Fungi; phylum Ascomycota; class Sordariomycetes; order Glomerellales; family Glomerellaceae; genus Colletotrichum; species Colletotrichum coccodes. The sequence goes on from JAIMZG010000628.1 coordinate 23,821, forward strand.
TTCGGTAGCAACGAGATGGACAGAGTAACGACCAGGCTAGCGGGATTACCTAAACATTCACCCTTCAACAGCGTAGTATCACGAGCTGCATCGGAACGGAACCTCGAACCTTGCTTGTTTGCCCCCTTCCAGGACTAGTAGATTCCGGGCATGCTTCTGAGCCTCATCTCCGCCGAACCGCCACGGTTGATGATCGGTGTCCGTCTCATCCAAGCCTCACTGATACTCACCGTCCTCGGCCTCGCCGCTGCATCCTCTAGCCACGTCACCACCGAGACACAGCCAGTCATCGGCGTTTGCGCTTTCACGTCCCATTCGCAAAACACTTGGTGGGAGCGAAGTGGCCTCGAGACAGCACTGGGAAAACTCCCCTTCAGCGAGCACCCAGGGATGGAATCAGGTTTCCCGTGCCTCGCAGACCAGGCCACCCCGCATCATCGACAGCCCCAAGATTATGTGCATCTTCAGAACCGACGACGTTTGACCACCAGAGGCTTTTTGCAACAGGCACCTTGGGAAGGAACTCATGCACTGGGCATCTACCGCAACGGCGTGGGACATGACGCCTTGGGGCAGACCTTCGCCTCCGCCTTCCAAAGCGGCTTCGTCATATACGGTACCTGGCGCAAGCCTGGTCGACATCATGCCCCCAGGATTACGCCTCCGGGGCAACATACAACCACATCCCGAAGCTGGCCACGACACGACAATGAACGGTCACAGCGGGAGACATCTAACAAGACAACGCGATGGTGGGCTTGGCCGAACGCGTCAGCGTTACATCTTACAGCACAGCATCCCAAATTGGGTCCAAGATGGCCCCTAGATATCATTGTCGAGCACAAAGCATGGTCAGCATGCACCATCCGCCCCTGGACATGCGGCTGAGACATTGGTCAACCTTTGCTGGGAACAAACGGAGTGTTTTCCAAAATCATTTCTTTCTATTGCCGGTCGTAAAGCGAGATATCAAACCGTGAATATCCCCTTCGACCGTTCTCGGCAGCGGAGCGTCTCCGGTTTTGCTTCTCGCGACGTTGAGCTGCATATCGACAGTCGGAGAATGTCGACAGCCTAACGAATATGAGGAACCTCGGATCGTACGACGGGGTTGTGCCTACACCAAAACACAACGGTGAACCCCCAACCATTTTGCACATGATAAACATACTCACCTCGTATTGTCGTATTCCGGCAGCGTCGCTGTCTTACATCGACATCACCGACGTCAATACGTTAGGAGGCGCCTAGTCCCACATTCTAATCTGCTTACGAGGCTAAGCATTGCTTATTCCTCCATCGTCCCGATCTTACAAGCAATCGAATCGTCTCGTACGGACAGCCAAAGCCAGGCAGTGGATAGGGTTACAAAAAAAGACTCTGTCTTCCTCAGCCCGCCCACCTCAATGCTGTCCATCCCGTATCGGACGGTCAGTCGCTCCTTTCAGAGTAGAACCGGACATCAGACGCATCCGCAAATACCCGCAAAGTCCAATCAGCATGAACTTCAACTACGCCAACGCAGAACGCTCGAACCACACGGCGGCCCAACACCGCCTCCCCCAAAGCTCCAAGTCTGAAAAGCTGGAAAAGCCGAACGACGGTGGCCCCAGTTCATCGCGGCAGATCGTCGTCGGTGACCGAGTCGTAACGGCGATCACACTGGGCTAAACCAGAGTAAAATAAACAGCGTCCGTTTCACAGCCACCTCCTCGAGCCCCGCGAGGGAAAAACTAGATTGATGCCCTGGTCATCCTTTTGAACTACGTGAGGGTCTGTACGCCGAGAGAGGTCACCCGAGAGACAGCTCACGGCGACCATAGTCGGTGGAAGGGATACCGCGACTAACACCGGCGCGCTTCGTGTCATGAAACCAACCAACCCCGCCCCCACTGGCCGGCTCAACCATCGCTACCATCACTCGCTCCTTTTCTCTGCTAAACCCATCTCGACGTCTCCCCACAATGGGAAGGGAGGAGGGGAAAGGCAGAGGGCCGAACAAGATCTGTAAACCATACAATTGTTGTATGCGGTCCGGCGTGCGGAACTGCCGGGGAATTCTTTCGACCAACAAGCTTCACAGCCACCCTTCAACGTCACCGTAGGGCTCGCATGAAGAACGCGATGCTTTGTTCGAAATGACTATTATGCATGTATAACGGGGTATGACATGGAAACAATTAGGGATCGAAGGCCTGGGAGAACTTTTCAACAAGTTCGGATGAAGTGCTCGATGCCAGCTGATGGGATGAATGGGATAGCCCCCGCTGCCACTCGCGGAGAGTGAGGGATTCGCGACTGGTAGGGAGGCACTTGACTCGCCAATCTACGTACGGTATGCTTTGCGCTGGCCATATCTTTCAAATAAGATATGGGGTCGAGACAGGACTGACCAAAGACTTCCCCAACACACTGATTTTATCAGCCACAGCTGCGGAAGAAACACTTCGTATCTTCGTCGTAAAACAGCCGAGATCGCACGGCATAGCCGCTGTCACGGCTCGAGGTGTCCAACTTACCATCAAGGGCGGAATGGCCGGCCATAGGTGAACAGTGCCAAAAAAGACGAGGTCAACAATCGTCGACAGGATCGGGGATTTCGCACCCCTGTTGCAGGGATCGGGCTAGCCAATTCCCCTTTGGGATATCAGCGACGACCCTGGCCACCACCGTCAGGGTTGCACCGTGGAAGACTCCCGTTGGAGCATAGGGTGCCGGTTGGGGCTGCCCCTGCTGCCCCTCTACCTTGTCTCCGGCAACGGGGACAGGGAAAACATCACGGAGACTGTTGAGTTTTCGGGGCGATTTGCCCGTCGTGAAAGGGGGTGCCGGCGAGCAGAGGCAAGTCCGGCAACGGAGGTGCATCGGTACACCAACGCTCAAAGGTCACGATGACCGCCCCTTGCCTCCAACCGACTTGTTTGGGAGATCCCAAAAGTGCCGAGGAAACAAATGTGACCATGGCAAAGAAGGTTGTCGAGAATAGAAGCTCGGCGGGACTTGGGAAATGAGAGAGACGGATGAAACCCGGTCAACCATATGGCCAGAGAAGAGCATCGAGTTCACTAACGGGATCAGGCGATCTCATGATCGGGACCGAGCCGTGATTGCGTTTTCACTTTCCAGGAAACCCCGTTTTTGAATGACCTGATTTCCTCTTTTGTCCAACCACGTACTGATCCAATCTGCGGGATTCAATGATCGACGACAAGTCGGGGCAGATAGCATGCGTTCTGGGGAAAGACGCGAAAGCTCCAATTCCCAATCGTCGATAAAATTGATTGGGTTTCCAATACTCATCTCGACAGCGACCCCAGCGCCGACAATAGTTTGAGCAGCACGGTGTTCGTACTCTGTTCGGATATCGGCCTGAAAAACTGATTAGAAATCGAAACCTTGAGTGTTCGGACGATGAATGACGGAGCTGGCTGTGGTAGGCCTCCGTAGGGTTCGGTAAAAAGCCGTTTTGCTGACGTCCAGGGGCGCATGTCGGGAGTAGCAAAGGTCCGCGGAGAGGATCGGGCGTTATCAGAGCGCAGCTGTCTGGGATACTGGTCGGAGTTAGGCCACTACTGTGTATCCGTCTGTCATCCAATCACCCCCTGGTCCGGTTCACTGTCGCCGCGTCGGCTCAGACGCGCCGCACGAGCCGCAATAACGTCATTTCCTTGGTTGTCTGAAGTAAACATCATAGGCTTCTCGAAAGTTGACAGCTCCAAAGCAAGAAGAGGTCTTGTTTCAGCCAAATGCAAGCGGAAATTGGAGGGCAGTTGTATGGCTTGGGATGGCGGACAAACGGTTGAAATGCTGGCGACTTCGGGCATGGCTCGTGTTCTCAGATTCAGGTGAGGGTCCCCGATTAGGCAAAGCCCCCCGGTCATGCCGGCTCTTTCTGGCTTGGTGGGCGTTCGAAAGGGCAGTCGGCCGACGTCATGCTGGTAAGGTCCTTTGTGCTTCCATCCTGTCGGTCGGGAATAGATGGCAGTATGGAGCACCGAAGCAACCTGGAGTTGCATGCTGTCGATGGTTCCGTCAAGCCTCGATCTTCGAGACATGGCTGTCAGGTGAAGTCAAAAGGGACAGCACGACGCCCGAGGTTGCCAGGGTTTAACCGCCTGGCTGTCAGCGATTCGCGCAGCCACCATCTCCAGGTGTTGTTATGCCTCATATAAACTCTGTGTAAACTCCAGTTTTAGCCTTCCGAGGCAGTGTGTGGTGGTCATGTTCTCTAAACGAGGCGTCTGTCTACCAGCAGTCATCAAATCGTGCCGCGCGGTCAGGCCAGCGCTTCACCCGAGGTTGCAGATGGTCTCAAATCATGGCCCGATACGGCGCCAGTCACCGTCTAGCGGTTCGGCCACCCACCGAAGGGGGGGAAAGGATGCTTAAATCTAAAACATAATCTCAACCGGGAAAAGGTTGCAGGCTGTTGATCCACACGCTGGAGAGGAGCCGTCGAGGATCTAGAGGCGGTGGCTGAGAAGCGATGGCGAAACGACCGCTAGCGTTACGTTGTCACTAAGGTGGTAATGCGGCGTTGTCTTCACTGCCCGTTAGGCCCAGCTTCCCCAACCGCCCACGATCGGTTTTGCTGGCTTCGGATGGCTGATGTGGTGAAACAAGCCGTTTCCTCTAGAGGGATCTTTTGAATGGCATTCGAGCCTAGCCGGGTTGGATGACTCTTGAGCAGTCATTCTCGGCCCGTCGAAGGCCAAGCACTGTGGCGTCTAGTGACATGACGTTTTGCAGGCAACCCGAAGCAAGTAATCGGAGCTGTTTGGCCGTTGTTAAGGCTCGTGAAGACCGGCTGTGAAGGCAAACCAGACAGACATGGGAAACCGGCACGACTGTCTGTCGGAAGCAATTAGATGCGCTACCGGATTGGTAACGTCTCCGAAGAAGATACCGCTGATTCATCGTTCTCCCCTTGTTCTGGACCGGCTGACAACAGTCGCAAGGTCTGGCAATAGCTTGGGAGGTATCTAACCAACACGAGATCATATCGCTTGACAGGCGTAGCAAGCGAACTGGGTCCTCGATCGAATGATTTGGACAGATTCTGTTCGCGCGCGAAAGAGGGACATGCATGCCCTAGCAGCGCAGGGAGCAAAAGCAACGAGGGAGGAAGAGACGACGACCACAACGACGAGGAAGCGAGGGGGACGCTCAGAGCATCATGGAGCTTCTGGCCAGAGGGTCTGGGCATCGTCAACCGGGACGAGAACTGAGTGCCGATGGATTTGGGCAACAAGACCGACAGGTCGCATCATAATCGGGAAAAGCGCGCCTTGAGGATTCGGCACCCCGGGACTCCACTATTTTATATATATTTTTTAAAGGCATGGCTTCTTCAGATCCCGGCGCGACCCTTGTCGGTAGGCTTTTCTTTGGGAGCAAGGGGAGAAGGAGCGAAGCGCTCTAAGACCGGAGTGGACTATCCGTACGATGCAGCTGTATGGGCCATTTGGATGCAAGTCGGTTTGATGCTTTTTCCTTGCAGAGTTGGGGTGATTGAGTGACCGTGGGAAGCGATGTCGAACGGGGGGAAAGGCGAAGGGGTTGCGTTGCGTCTTGAACAAGGCGCCAGGGGTATGAAGTGGAAAGATGTGGGGTGATGGAGCTTTAGTTGCTGCATATCGATGACATTGGACCAGGAAGACGAAGGAACAAGGAGGCCCCTTTTTTTTTTTGGCAAGAAGCAAGAGGTAGGGAACACCCGGTCTGGCCATTCCCAAGAAGTTTCCCTTCCGTTGGTCACTGATTGGCTCCGAGTTGCTGTTCCTGCATTAGCGTGACGAGGAAGCCGGCGCTGTGGCTGAGCGTTTCAACTTGCACTGGGCAAGGAGCCCCACGTTGGATTGAGAAGGGGAAGAAGGGCTGAGTGAAAGCTCGAGGGGCAGTCGAGGGCTCTGGTAACTCAAGGAATCAAGCCAACTGCAGGAGAGAAACCCAGAGACTCGAGGGGGTTCCGTTATTCGGAGAGGAACCTGCCAGTTGATTCGTTCGATTTTCCGTCTGTTGTCTCTCTCGAAGTGTAGATTCGGATGACTGATCAGCTATCGTTAGCTGACTTTTTTGGTTGCTACAATCTACTTCCGTTCCGTCCCCCTTCATGAACGAACAGTGAAAATATACACGTGTACGCATGGTGGTCCGTGTATTGTTCCGCGTATTGTGAGTATCTAGACAGCACAGTATACAGGATGAGCGGAGACGAATCCAGGTCAGATTTGACATGCAACATAGCATCATCATTCGGGTTTGTGGCTGTCTCCGAAGGACAAAACATTGCCATACCCGAGACCGAGACGGCGCGAGGCTGAGTATGGATAAGGATCAACATTGCCGAATGTTTCACAGAATCAACCTTCTAACTAGCGTTGTTGACCTGCGTCTCCGTAACAAAAATAGGCCGAAAATATACGGTTATTAATTACGTGCATGTCATCTTACCCATTCATGAGAAGGGAGAACTCCGTGCCGCCGTGATCTCCAAAGCGCCGGGACGGCCTGACGTTAGGCGCGGAGGTCAGCGCATCGCCCTGTCTGGGCCGTCCCATCCTCGACGGAGGGCGAATGATGACGGAGAGTTCGTTTGAGGCGTCGTGATTGGAGATCATTAAACCCCAGAGACTCCAGTTGGGATAATACACGATTGGTGGACGGGCAAAGTGAGGGGCAGCTTAGCCGGGCGGGTGGCTCCAAAACTTTTACCCCTGACAAAAAAAAAGAAGTGCACCCTTGCGGTTGCAGTTTGCGAGCTGCATTGTCAGTTGTCTGGTTGCAGGACACTTGCCAAACGGACTGGAGAATACTCAACCATTCCCAATACGGGACATGGTGCAGTTGCAGCCAGTCGCAGGATGGTAGGACGGTAAGCCACGGGGTTGACAATAATTGAGTAGCCGCCTGTTACCAGAAGAGGCGTCGTTTTGAAGCCTCTCATGGCGCCCAACCAAGATTTCAAAGTCAGCCTCTGTGGAGAGTAGCGCCAAAGGCCAACCCAGAAAACGCAGCCTTTCGGTGAACAATGACATTTGGAAGGAACAGAGATGTGGAGTTGGCTTTGCCACTGGAAAAGCACTTTACAGCTTGGACCTCTTTCTGAATATTTACGTTGGGTAACCCCTGTTGCTCTTTCTTTACCTGTCTCCTGAATGGGAAGAAGGGGAAGGGGGCGAAGTACGTACCGCCCAAGCGTCGGGACGGGAAAGCAAAGCATTGGCAAGCAAAGTGGCAGATGACAATTGCAGCCCAGGCTTGTCTGTCTGTTCCTTTGCAACGCGCTGCATCTTCACTCGGACCTGCGGGCCACAGAACAGACGACCGACCGCCATACTGCTCGATACTCTTTCCTTTTCTCTCCTATCCTCACCAAGTCTTCTCCAAGCCTTCTGCCCCTATCCTCAATCCCAGTCAGGGCCTGCGCTCTGCAGGGCGACGACGCACCGACCTCGCCTCATCTCCATACGCACTCACAGACTCGACTCGACATCTCACCATCATGAAGCCAACCTACCGCCGCTGTCTTGCATTCGCTGCCGCCCCTTCCGTCAACTAAGGCTTTGACTGATCCACGGCACCTTCATCTCGAGCATAGTAGGCGGTGCCTATCTAGTCCAAGCCCAGCACCACAACCATCTCCACATGGCGTCGGTTACTATCCGTGTTTCCATTGACGGATGCCCATCGTGACCCTGCGGACATCGTCATTCTCTACGCCCATGTCCTATGGCATATGCTAAAGCACCTCCAGCCATCTCGCTACACGGGTAGGCATCAGCGTGCGCATGAGCATTAGCATTGCCTTTCTTCCGGAAGGCTGAGCACACTCAATATCAACATCCACCACTTCCAATTCGTCAATCCAACCCGCATGGTCCATGGAGGTCCTGCGGGAGTTGACAATGTCGATGACCGTCCAACTAGCAGGACAGAGAGACAACCATCGGGCTCCAGTGAGTCCCGCCCTAATGCTGTTCATGACCCCATGGATTCACGGGGCCCAGGGGCCGAGTATGCCTTCTCCGTCTCTTCCTGGCTCCGATCCAAGTACCATTCGCTCAAATAGGAACCGTTCAACCGCCCAGGTGCCGGATGGGAAGCAGGCAGTGCTGTTTCTGGCCCCATGCTGCAACCCCCGGCTCCCAGTCATCCATCAGTCGTCCTGTTCTTCGAGAACCAGCCCCTGTTCGGTGATGGCCACCAAAGAGACCAGCATTAAGCCCGGTCTCGCTTTCACACACACTCTCTTTCTTCGTTGACCTCTGGCCATTCATCCCATATCCACATTTGCGCCCACCGCGGCCACCACCATCAGCCAGTCCACAGGCCCCCATGTCTAGTGCCGCCCGCATCCATGGCCATGCCACGGGTCCGCTGTACCTACACTAGCCCGTCGCCCGTGCAGGACGGCCTTGCACTCGCACCTCCTGTTGACCCCACTCCGTCCCTCATCCCCGTCCAGTCCTCTCCACCCCCCAGCAAGTCGCCTCCTCTCAGGTGAGGAACCTCACAGCCAATAAACCCCCTCCCCAATGATAGGAGTCGTCTTTTTGGTATATAGACTCTATCTCTTCTCGCCGCTGTTTGGTGTTTTGATTCTTGTCCTTCATCGAACATTCTTTCCTACTTTCGTTCTTCAAACAAACTGTCCATTCGCTCTCTGAGTGTAAAGTCATTCGCTTCTTTGCTCTCAACTTAATACCAACTTAGTTTTTTGTTTCTTTTCACTCGAACAAAGTACCACTCTCACTCAAGAAAGAATACTCGTCCGACATCTTTCAAAATGAAGAACAGCATTGCTCTTCTGGCCCTTGCCGCCGGCGTCAGCCAGGTCACTGCTACCGTAGGCCCCCCATACCCACTGCCAGATCTCTCGTCACGACGCGAGATCTCGCTACCGTCCTTGATGAACCCCAGATCACTAACAGGCTTCATAGGGCTGGAACAAGTTCCCTTCCTTCACCTGCCCCGAGAACACCGACAACAAGTGTGAGGACAAGCAGAAGGGAGGTTTCTCCTGGGGTGACCTGAACACGGGATCGTTCAACAACTACGGCGGATTCGACTTCAAGGGCTGGACCTGTGAAAATGACTTCTCCAAGCGCGATCTCCTGGCCCCCCGCACCTTCAACAAGGGCAAGGTTATCTCTGGTTCTTGCGGCAAGAAGAAGGAGACCTCTCCCTCTTTCGGTTGCGGCACCGGCTCCGGCGCCCCTGACAAATTCTCCATCATCCACTTCGACGTGACCGTCGAGTTCGACTGCGACCTCGAGTTCCACTACGACATGCCCGACGGCTCCAGCTGCAAGCACCGCTCTGCTTGCTCCAAGTCTGGAACCACCGTCAAGAACTCCCAGTGCGGTGGTGCCAAGAACGTCACCATCGTCTACCCCGAGCAGCCCTCCAAGCCCAAGACCACCTGCGGTGTTGGCATCCACACCATTAACTTCGACTGCAACCCCCCCGAGACCTCCAAGCCTCCCAAGACCAAGACCAGCGCCCTCCCCAGCGCCACCACTCTGAGCACCAAGACCCACGACAAGCCCGTCAAGACCACCTCCGCTATTGAGGAGACCTCCACTGCCGTCGTCCCCTCCGTCTCCAAGCCCGTTGAGGAAGACCACCGCCGCCACCAAGCCCGCCACCACCGCCCCCCGTTCAGG
>JAIMZG010000630.1:0-11466 GCA_020466075.1 Colletotrichum coccodes
CTCCCTCTTCTTCCCCTTCTTTTCCCTCTTCGCCCTCTTCTCCCTCTTCTCCTTCCTCGCCCTCTTCTTCCTCTTCTTCATCTTGTTCTCCGTCCTCTTCGTCATCGCCGTCACTGGAGCCATCATTCTCCCCGGCCCGACCAGAATCTACGCTCTTCCTCAGGTTCGGGAACATGAGCGACGGTGGTGGCTGCTCGTCCCAGTCATCAGGAACGTCACTGAGCTCACTTTCGTCGTCAGCCGAGTCGTGGATGCTACCACGCGGGCTGGACGCTGCCGTGGCCTGAGCGGGCGCCTCTTCGCCGTCCTCGCCTTCCAACGCTGTGTCGTCCTTCATCTCCGTATCCTCGCCCTCTTCCCCTGCCTCGCCTTCGCCTTGGTCCTCGGCGTCACTGCCCTCATCAGCATCTCCGGCAGGAGTATGCGTTCCGTTTCTGCCGCTCGAGACGGAGCCGACGCGGGATTTAGATGGAGCAGCCGATGACTTTGGCGCTTCACCGAATCGAGCAAAGGCTTGTTCGGCTTTCCGGATGATGTCTGGCCTGCGGACGCCTGCCCTGCGCCTGGGGGCTGCCTCCGGCGCCGCCGTCTTGTCGCCCTCACCGTTCGCCCCTGAGTCTTGCGCGGCGGATGGGTTGAGAAGGCTGCCCAGTGAGCTCGATGGCTTCAGCTCGAGTCCGCCGTCCGCCTCTTCTCTGGCGCGCGCCCTAGCGCGCGCCTCGAGAACTTCATGCGGCTCTGGGCCTGGCAGCGTAGGGCCGACCTCCTGGTAGATGATGGCGTAACAATCATTGATGAGGTCGTCGATGGCTCCGGCTTTCATAAGTCCCCCGTTGAGCTTCTTTAACTCGATTGTCTCCTTTAAGCAGTTGAATGCGGGGATGTCGGCCGATGGCCCTCCAGCCCATTCGGTGATGCGGTCTGCCATGATTTCCAACTCTTCCAGCGACGTCGATTTGAACGCGTCATCTAGTGTCGGAGGAACTTGGAATCCCTGCCTTAAGAGCCTGAGGTAAGCCATGGAGCACAGTTGCCACAAGTCGCTGAAATGGTAAAAGTCGGCGCCCTTCTTTCGTATACGTCTGAGAACCATTTCCAAGTTCACCCTGTCATTCATGACGACAAGGATCTTGACCATGAACCGGATGTACTGCGATGTGTAGACGTGATGCCGCCCGGGGCGTTCGGCGTCGCATTTCCAGACATTCATCACCATGGTTTTGGTGAACATGGATTCTCTGAGCACGTTGAAGGCCGCTTTTGCTTGGACAAGCTCGGGTGACTCGCCGTCTTCGTCGAAAAGGAGACGAGCGTGACGCATAATGATACGGTGCTGCCAATTGGACTTGTCCTTGTCCCGGAGGTGGTGCAGGTTTCTGATGACGTATTCCTCCCAATCTTCGTTATCGTCGAGAGTTATGTCGTCGCCGAGCTCCATACCGAATGGTTGCCTCGACAGAATATCCGCGCCCTCCTGTGGCGTCAACTCACCGCGCACCACGAGCTTGTAGACGATGGAGACAATCTTGTAGTGCGGTTCCAAAATGGGATCGCTATGTCGCGACTTGGGTACTGCAGAAACAACTTCGACAGCGTGCTCGAGGGCCGATATCAGGTACTCGACGGATGGACGGCTCTCGTGGTCTTTCTGGCTCAACTGATCGACGGGTTTCTGGTACATCTTCCAGAGGCATTTGGTGAGCATGTATGGATTCCTATGACGAGTCAGTGGCAGTCAACAAGCCAACGAAAAGTTGCTCACCTCCAATCCTGCGGCTTGCGCCTCATGGCCCGCTTGAACAAGCCAGCCGCGTACTTCCATACTTTGTAATCTTGCATCTGGTCATGAAGCACCCTCTGAAAGGTCCCAGTGCCTAGGGCCTCGATAAAGAATCTCTCATGGTCTGCGTGCTGGAATGGTTCCATGGCGAGAGGCTCGCGACTGGAGGCGTACAGGCGCATAGCGAAGTTGTGGTAGAGCTCGTACAATGGATCCTCGTCATCGTCGTCAATGTCTGCGTCCCACGAGTTCGATAGTGCAAGGGTGTAGCAATGGATTGAGTTACGCTGGAACTTAAGCAGTTCCCCACGCTCCTTGTTCATCTTGTCGGCAGACCACAAGACGGCTTCGTCGAGCTCGTAGTCGAAGCATTCGGCTAGGCGGAACCAGGCGTCCCATTTGTCTGGAGTGAATTGAAGCTGGAGTCGCAAGAATGTTGCCGCGAGTCGCAAGTCGTCAGTTGCACCAGGCGTCTGTCGTTTGCTTAAATCAACCTGTTTGAACCTGGTCAAGGCGATCATGCCCAGCAAAAAGAACCACCCGTGCTTCGCCAGGGCGCTTTCGGGGGTGTTGACAGCAACAACATCCAACTGGACACCGCCAGTGAGGGCCTGATACAGTCTGAGAGGGTGGATCGGCCGCTTGAGATATTCGGTAAAGTTCCTGAGATTGTGGATCATCTGAGGGGTCGACTTCGTTTGCCCGATGGCCCCTTGCATGTGTTCGATGGTCGTCTTGAGGTCCGACTTGAGCAGGTCCTTTCGGGGCATTCTCCTTGCCAGGACCGTGATCTTGTCGACCAACTGCATGGCATTGCGTTTCTCGAGTTTCTCGGGGGGGCAGCCGTGATCTTGAACTTCTCCAGCACCGACTCCCAGCTTGAGGCCGTGAAGGTCATACAAGACCTGCCCGAGATAGTCTTCCCAGTTCTCGATCTTCTTGAACTTTAGCAGCTCAACGCGCATCATCTTCAAGAAAATCTTGTTCGAGGCTTTGCAGCATTTCCTCAATCCGACAACCTGATGAATGGCAGACAAGAAGTCCGCCAACTCCATCTCCGGATTCGGGAATAGTGTGCGGTTTTGGTTCACGCCAACCTTGATCACCGTGTACTGGAGGCACCATACGCGTACTTGAATTTCCCGCAGCTTGTTGAGGAATGGATGGAACGACGGACTACTCGGTGGCACGCGAGTCATCCCGATACGAATCTCATCGTCGTGCATCGCCGAGGCATGAAGTATGCAGCTCAGCTTGGCGAGGGCTGCCGATGTTGACTTTAGATGGTCGTCATCGACAATGTCGTAAGCAGAACTATCATTCAAAGCAAGCGACAGCGCGGTGATCAGCAGATCATCCAGCGACTTGAGCATCTTCAACAGCAGCGGTGGTCTCGTTTCTGCTGCGTTCTTGAGATACCCATCGCTTTCAAGGTCTGCCGTGATCATCTCAATGGCCTTAAGCTGGCATGAGAACTGTTTCGTGGAGTATTTGATGCTTGCATAAGCATCGCTTAGCCGCGTCCACAGGAATAGCCGCAGTTCTGTGCTGGTGCCTAAGAGAAACCTCCAAAGATCCTGGAGGCTCTGGCTTGCGCATTCCGTGATCGGCACTCTCTTCGTCTTTGAGTGGTCGGACGTGACGCCTTCATCATCTCTTGCTGTGTCGTCAGAGGGCACAGGAACATAGACCGATCCTGGGTTCAGGACAGGCTCGAGGTTGTCGATGACAGCGACTGGATCGCTAACATTATCCTGAAAAAGTCCGAGAAAGAAATCCATGGTCGTCAGCTTGGAAATCTCCCTGTCAGCCGCCGCTTCAGAAATCTCTGGTATTACAGGGTTGTTGGGGAGGTAAAGTTGGTCAAACCCTCCTTCCGAGAGGTAGTCCCGCAAGCTCGTCCAACATTGAAGTATGTACTCTCTCGAAGCGTTCTCCGTCAGGGTTGTCGAGAAGATGGCGGACCAAAGGAACCGCCCAGTCAACTTCTCGTTCCCTTCTCGAGTTGCTTCCCGCAGCAAAGCCGACGCCATATCGAGCCACCGGCCTAGGCGCCCCTTGGCTTCCACGCGAATACTGTAGTCGACCACGCTATTAGGGTTAGTGATTCGTTCGTACACGTCGAGGTGGATCTCAAAGAGCATCTCCACAATGCTTTTGACGAAACCGAATTCTTTCTCGGCTTCCTCTGAGTGCTTTGCGCGATCCAGATCGTAATGAACGGCCTGAAGAATGTCCTGGTCGAACCGACTAATAACTTGGACGACGGCCGTTTTCATGACATCGGACCACTTGGTTTCGAGATAGCTGGGACAAATCGCCTTGATCCATTCATAGGCAACCTCTTGGGCGGTCATCCAAGAAGAGTTGACCCGCTTCACAAAAGCTGCAATCCCCTGCGTCTCCTTGAAAGGCGGAATGACTGACGTCTTCTGTGAGCCGCCCTTGGCATGTTCAAGAAAAGACGACAAGCTCAAAGACGCCTGAGCTTGCTTGTTCAGCAAGACTTTTGCATTGTCTTCATTGAAGGAGACGAATGCGTTGCGGAGGTCCGCTGTAGCTTGGTTTTTGATCGATGCTGCGCGCTCTTCCGATGCCAGCGAGTCCAACACTTCGCTAATTCGCTCCAAGGTGTCCTGGTCTGTGACGCCGATATTCTCCAGCATGTTCTTGGTGGCCTGAAACAAGTTCTGGTCGGCTGCTTGATATGGTGCCAACTGGGACGCAAGGACAGCGCTGGGGTCCAGAACTTCTTCCGCAGCCGCAGTCTCCCGACGCCGGATTCGCTTGCTTCTCTTCTCGACCAGACTCTCGTCTTCCTGTCCATCGGGGATGCCTGCCGCTGACTGCGATCGCTTCCTAGTCGGCTGAGAGCTGCTCCGGCCCTTGCGAATGTTCTCAGGAGGTTTCGGGGTCTCTTTCGGCACAGTATCTGCGGTCCCGGCCTTTTCGGCATCCGCAGGCTTATCCTCTTTGGTGGCGGCCTCGTCTTTGTCTTTGGCATCCGAGCTGTTAGGCTGACTATCCTGCTCCGGCTGGCTCTCCATGACTACGTCTTCATCTTCCTCCGTTTCAGGAAGCTCGATGACGACGGCCCGGCTTGTCTGTCCCCTCTCGAGTATGAATTGTACCAGCGCCATGCCCAGATCGGCCCAAGATGCCGTCGGACATGCTACAGTCAGACGGGTGACGCCCACTTCTTCGACGGTAGTGCAAACGAATCCAAGCTCCTTGATCGGGTTCGGTAGGAAGGGTATGGGATCGATGTGTCGTTTGATGAAGTCGGGCATGTCTCGCTTAACCCAGGGGCCCATGATGGGGTGGGACAGGGCAACTTCGTCGGCCAAGACCTGTAGCTGGTCCTTCAGCTGTTGACCAGCGAATCCCTCCGCCAGAGATGGTGGCTCGACCTCGAGAACAGCCGGGTCGTCGTCGAGTTCGATGGCAGCCTCGAGGCAGTATCTGTTGATCCTCGAGCTCTTCAGGGAAGCGGCAACGCGAGCAGTACGACGCCACAGTTCGGCATCGGACGGATCGCGGTCGAGGGCGGCATTGAAGTCGGTCAGGGCATTGCGCATGTTTCGGAGAGCCTCATCCTTCTCGAAGTAAGCAGGCGCGTCGTCTCCTACACTTCTGGCGGCATAGCGAGTGCGATCGAGGAGGAACTGGCCGCGGTTCTTGTGTGCTAGGAAGAAGGCCTGAGGAAGACTGCTGCCGACGGCATCGACTTCAGTGACTTGAAGGTCTAGGTCGGCGGCGAGAGCGGGGTCGTTGATCAAGCGCTCAGGCTGTCTCTCTGCCCTCTCGTACTCGGTAGCAGCCTCGGGGTATTTGAAGATTTCGGATTTGAAGAGGTCGTCGTAGGCGTCGGCGGCTTCGTCGAAGAAGCGAGGGCCTTGGGCATGTAGCTTCAGGGCATTCTGGAAACGCTTCAGAGCTTCGTCGACCTGGCTGACAGTTAGTACAAGTCGAGAGGTGGCGGAAACGTCTCGGCGCATACGTGGATCTCGCGAGTGGTGTCGATCTCATCGTCAGTGTTCTCCTCGGCTTCGACGTTGATGGCTTGGAAGGCTGGCTGCGCGTCGATTAGCTGGGTCATATTACTTGCTGGTCGCAAGCATTGGACGAACCATTTTGACGGTGGGCTCTTACGAGCAGAATCGTCGCAGCCGCAATCTGGTCTGGGTACTGATGTTGAATGCAGTGATGTGGTGGATGTTGGGAATGTGTTGTTCTATGCGAATACGCCGCTACGAATGATTGTCACGGAGGAATTTCACTGCGCGTGGCTGCCGGTACGAACGCGCCATGGATTTGGAGAAACATTAAATTGGTTGCTCTCTAGAGCTGTCGGGCAAGTACGTACCTTCCAACAGCGCACCAAGCACAGCATGCATGGACGGTCCATGGTGGGGAAATGGAGGACCACAGCTTTCGCGTCAGCGTCTTGGGGGTAGTAACACCTGAGGCTCAGGGGTTGAGGTGGCCCCAAGCCGTATCGAGGGTCCGTGCTCCATCTTTGGCGAGGTGCCTTATGTAAGAACAAGGGCCTAAGTGGCAGCTAGCATCTCGGGAACATGGCAATGGCAGCAGGAGCAGCAGCAGCAGCAGCAGCAGCAGCAAGCGGCAGGAGGTCTTTCGGTCCAGGTCCCGGCCACGTTTGAGTCCCGACCTGGTCGCCGCACTAATTAAAATGCTAGGCTCGTGGCTCCATCCAACTGTCCGCCCTGTCAATCATCGGCTCCCAGCTCCCAGTTGCCCCCTCCCGTCTTCCTGCCAATGACAGACGTCAGCAGCAAGGCACATCTTCCCGTCTATGGTCCCCTGCCACCTGCACAACCTCCATTAATATTGTTCCAAGCCGGCGGCAGGTTCCCAGTCCTGGCACGAAGGACGTGGAGCCCAAGCTCACCACAACCGCATACATTCCCCCGAGTGTTCCCATTGACGCTGCCACTCCAACCAATTCCGACCTGAAAGCGACAGGCCAGACATCCCTCGCCAATCTCACCGACTAATTCAATAACGACAACCGATCCCCCACGTCCGTTCAACTCGTCCCAGCCATCGTGTTGACTGCGCGACCCGGACCAAAGTCGCTTCATCTCCCTGCCCCTATCGCCCACATGCATCGAGCCTCTAGCTCATAACACCGTATCCAGTCCTCTCGAGCAACATATCCCTCTCTCTACATCTTGCGCCCGCAGCAGCTCGACAACGCAACACCGCCGCAATGGTTGCGCCGGCTGTGCCCGAGTCTGTCTACCACCTTCATTTGCTGTGACCTCTCGTCGCCAATGCTAATGGTCCCTACAGGCTCACTGAAGAGATTCTCTCGGAATCAGTTGACGCTCGAACCGAATCTCTCATCTCCCTTCGCGAGCTCGGCCCTCCTGATCTCGTTCACCTTCTGAAGCATTCCACGAGAAACCCTGGGAAGCAGGTAAGAAACACTTGCGCGTCGTCACCCTTCCGTGCCATTGCTGATCAGCCTTGCCCCCCAGCTCGGAGTCTACCATCATGTCACCGGCGTCGATGCATCGTCCTCGGCCAGTCTTGCTGCCTACATCAACACTCTAACCTACCGCGAGCATGGCCAAGCCGCGCAAACCAAGATCTCCGAGGGTTTGTACTGGTATGTCAATGCAATGGCATGCGCTACGTGGCGGGGCTTGGAGAGCTAATAAGCTGGCTAGCTGTTACAACGCCTTTTCTCGACTCGACATGCGAGTCCACGTAACGATACCCGGAACCGTCGAGAGCTACTGCGTGGACGAACGAGGCGACAAGCGCAAGGCAACAGACGACTTGTGGCTGGAGACATACCTATGCAGCGTTCTGCGAGCCTACTCGTACGCAGACGATGGAAGCGGAGAGACTATCCGGAAGATCATGGGTGTGCGCCGGTTCAACCCCGTCACGAACACTGAAACCGAACATCGTTTTCTCAACTCCGCCGAACAGCTGTTCTTCAGAGGTATGCATGGACGTCAAGACTCATTAACTTGGTTGGACTAACACGATCACAGGCTGGCAGCTCGGTTCCGACAGTGTCGTCCAAGTGCCGAACAACGTCTCGAACCATCTGACCGCCGGCCTCCTGAAGTACTTCCAGACCACCGGACGCTACGCCTCTGGTATCAATCTGTTTGAGAAGCTCAGGGACCAGAATGTAGAGGTTTCCTCCCTCCTCGCCAAGGTCTTGTTCATGGGCAATGAGGAGGTCGAGGGCGTCCGAGTGCTTCACCAGGCACTGAAGGAATCGCCAATGGACTACGTCATGCTCGACACCCAGGCCGAGTTCCTTCTCAAGAAGGCGCAAACTGCCGCGACACCCGAGCAGAAGGAAGAGAGACTCCGTCTGGCTCTGGGCTGTGCTGATCGTAGCACTATTGCCGCTCCTAGTGAGTTCGGTACCTGGGCAAGGTTGGCGCAAGTCTACGTGGCAATGGAAGACTGGGAGAATGCCCTAACCATTCTCAACTCTTGCCCGATGTTTACGTACCAAGACAAGGACGCGCCTCAGATGCCTGAACCGAAGGATGTCCATCTGCCAACTCTCCCAGAGACCCGACTGGACGAGATCGATAGCGAACCCGAGTCCAGGTACTCTGAGCAGGTCGATGCCAGCCTCCTGAACCTGCGCGCTGCAGTCTACAAGGGAACTTTCAAGCAAGCGTATGGCATTCTGACTGAGATGACGTCCAAGATCGGATGGGACCAGCTTCTCAAGATCCGAAGCACGGTGTTCGTCATGGAGGACGAGTACCGCTCTGAGAAACAGGAAACCACGCAGCCTCCACGTAATCCAAGCACAGACGGCCTTCGAGGAACACCAGACCCGACGGCAAACGGCGACCAGTCCGACTCGGAGAAGGAGGACGACGAGGATGACGAGAAGAAGTCCAAGCCGGCAGATACTGATTCTACCGCTGAGACTTTGGCACCTAACGGACAGACAGAGGCGAAGCGTGGAGAAGCTACTCATGCGATAGATCCCGGTGAACTGAAGGGAGACGCGGAAAACGTGAATACCCCTTTTCCTTTTACTGCGTATTAGACTGACACCCCAACAGGGCGCACAAACCGATGACCATCTCTCTAAGCTTAACAACAAGCGCCTGTGCGAGCGCTGGCTGGACAGCCTCTTTATGGTCCTGTATGAGGACCTTCGCGTTTACACGATCTGGCGCACGCAGATGGCCCAGTACAGAGCGCAGTCGATGCAGTACCGGAAGTCTGCCGAGGAATGGGAGATCCTCGGCTCCCTGGCAGAAAGACTTCAGCACGCAGAAGAGGCTGTGGAGGCTTACAGAGCTTGCCTCGCTGCGAGGTTCAGCCCCAAGGCTCTGACAGGTATCCTCCGTGTGTTTGAACAGAACAAGAACACTCGCGAGACAGTTGCGTCGGTTATCCGGCTCGTCACCTGGCAGTACAGATGGTACTCGGAGTTCTCTCCGGAACTTCTCCACACAATTCGAACACTTATCGAAGACGAAGGCGCGGTCAAGGTCAGGAGCATCATCCAAGCCACGAGCCTACCGCAAGAGGTTCTCGACCTCACTCACCACTACGCCGCACTCTGTGCTACGTTCCGCAGCAGCGGCACCGACGGTTAGGTATAAATCGCGACCCGATGTAGGTGCCCGATCAATGGCTTTGGCGACGTGCAGTTAGTGAAACGAAGGGGTTTTGTGGTTCAGCATCTTCATGTCCGAGACAAGACTTGGAGGAGTGTGGTTTAGGTGCTCATTTGTTTCACCACTCCAGCGTGCATCTCTGCGATTGCATCGGTGCGCTGTGTTGGGTTCTTCAAAAAGAGGCATGTAGCCATGGCTATTGGGGCCTTGAGTCTGTAATGCAGAGTCAAATGATACCTTATTCGTCAATTGAAAGCAGATGCCGCGGTGAATCGAGGTGATGCAAATATTGGGCTTACAGAGTGAAGAGGCTTCGGCCCCGCCAAGGTCTGACAGAAGCTACCGGAGAATTGACCGAACACACGGAGCACCCCCGGGGCCGGGCCGCCTGATGAGAGCCAAGCTTTATGCCGATCGGGCGGGCGTTTTTAAAGGGGGGCTGATATCACTTCTACGTCAAACTGGTCGAATTTCCGTCTCAACCATGGCCGCATTGAGGGTCTTTGGGGTCTTTGAGGGCCCTGTGGCGGCACGGTGGCATCGGGCCCGTTCGATGAGTCTCGATGAGATGTGTCGGTTCCCCACCCGGCACCACATTTTGGCGGGTGTGGTGATTTCATCGCACAGTGGTGGGTGAGATCATCGAGATGACGTCGACCGTCTGAGCTCACATGGCGAGGCTGGATGAGAGTTGACGACGACTACATAAGTTGATGGTTCCGAGCAATCAGTAACAGGTCCAGGCTCTACAGTATCAAGCAACAATCAAACAAACACATCTATCAAACCATTTAGGCTCACCAAGAGTTCATCACCACAATCTTCACTTACATCACACACCTTTCAACCCGCCACAATCACAACATATAAAATGGCACCCTCAAAGGACCAGCTCATGGAGACCGCCGCCCAGGCCCAGCTCGACATGAACACCTACCAGTCCAAGACGGGCGCCGCGCGTCCCCAGGGCAACGACGACGCCGGCGTCTCCTCCATCCAGACCGAGAACCGCTTCCCCGGCGCCTCCGTCTCGGTGCAGGGCGACCCGACCAACAACGTCTCGTACAAGCCCGAGCAGCCGGCCAAGGACCCGGCCTACGACGACGACGACGTCGTCCCCGCCAAGAAGATCTCGTCGCTCGGCACGCAGGACCGCAAGGACGACGTCCTCCTGCAGGGCGAGGGCGCGGTCCGGAACAACGTAGGCACCAAGCCCCCCGGTGTCGGCGGCAACAAGTTCCCCGGTTCGGATTACTACACCCCCGAGAGCGTGCCGGATAGCATCTCGGCGGAGGGCAACATCGCGCCGGAGAGCGTGACGCAGGCTTCTGCCGAGGCGGAGAACCCTCGGTAAATTTGGGACAAGGAGTTTGGTATGGGATTCTTTGAGCTATGGATGGTGGAAGGAAGCGATACCAGGCACTGTATGATTATTCACGATCATGATGTACAACAATAATGAAGCTGCCTCGAGGCTGTGATTCAACTCAAAGGCCCCACAATTGATGTTAATGAAAGGTGATATCTCTGCTCCGGTCATTGGCATTGTCGTCTCCAGCCGTAACTTGGGGCTCTGGGCATCGACAAACTGCAACCATTGTTTCAAAATCATGTCCTCAGTCCATTTCAGGTTCGATATGATGTTGATGTTGTCAGCAGTGTGCTGGTGATCAAGCCCATTCTTTACTATTATATCTCTTGGTCTACTATGTGAAATGATTCAGTGCGGAAATTGGTGATTATGGCAAGTAGACTCAGAATAACCACCAACATAATGATTCCCTTACGCTTCCACAGCCCCTGACTACATTTTGGCAGGCTAGTAGCAGCATAAGAAACTCCCCGTAAATGAACATCAAGCGCTCCAACGCCTCGCTTTTTCGACTAATCCCACACGCTACTCAAGTCTTATGACTGTGCACCGCAAGAAACGAAAACAAGGAAGAAGAAAGTTTCAAGTGGCAGGTTGATAAACATCGGCAACGAACCGATCGCCCAACGCCTCCCTCGCATCCCGCCCCAACACCTTGCTCAGGTTCCCCAAGA